>JASDQU010100730.1:284645-300172 GCA_032191745.1 Picea mariana | reverse complement strand
AACCCCAGAAACTGAAGTAAATGATGACTTTAACCATTTGCACATCTTGAATAATATTGCCGAAAGAATTCCCAAATAAAACACAAACATACCCTGGTCCTCCACTAGCACCACCAGGGTTAACAATAACCCCATGTCTTTTTGCAAACAACTTCAACAACACCACTTGGTAACTCTGCCCAGATTTGTCCACTGATTGAAACAGTTGTGCTCCAAGGCCCTTGACTTCAGAAGGATATGCTATCTATCCAATTTTCCAGCCCATCATAAAATAATCATAAGTATTATCCTCTATAAGCCAACACCCTGCATTCTTGCAAAGTTCAGCTATTCTCCGCAGAAGAGGATTATTGTTGCATTTATAGTTGAATTCTTCGCTCATTTGTGTGTTTGGGAGCACTTCATGGTTTCTGTATATAATGGAACATATATGTGTAACAGAGTATGAATAGCACAGAAAGAATGCCATTTGCTTAACAAGAGTCTTCAGGAGAGTAGACAATGTCTTCAAGAACCAGCAAGAAAATGTTATAAATCCGGAGCCCAACACCTATAACAATAGTATTACCTGAAAATATATTAAAATTAATACCATTATCCATCAAACAAACTTGTGTCCATTACCCAAACCATTGTGCTACCATAATTCTTTACCAGTCTTTCTTCAAGGGTTGAAATCAATGACAACCAACCCAATTAATCAACATAAACCATTCTTCATTTTTTATGCTTTTGCTTCAAACATGCTAAATGGTAGTATCTTTACACCCATTACAAAATTAGGTGAGTTGGTCTTTCTAAGTTTTTATTCAAAAATGTTAATGGGAATAACACTTGATCTAGAATGGATCATTATATAATTTGTCATCTATTTTGGTACTTTTTGGGTGGAAAAATTGGAGGAATTGACTCGCCACCTTAGCTAATGGATGAAAAAAGAGAAAAGTGACTATGTTTCAATTGTGATAGCAAGTACAATAAGGGGCATAAGTATGGTGAGAGGAAATTACTGTAGATATACTATGAGGAGGAAGGAGATCAAGAACTGGAACCATCATAAGATCTAGAACTAGAAGAGAATACTCCAACCATATCTTGTCATGAATTAGCTGGAACCTAAACTCCTTCAACTCTTAATATAGAAAGATATATCAAAAAGTAAAAGGAAACAATCTTGATTAATTCTAGTAGTACCCATAACTTCACTCACTGCAAATTAGCCAAACTTCTCAATTTATTTATATATCCAACACTAGAGTTTCAAGAAATGATTGCAAAGGGAGGTACCATAAATCATTCAAGGAAGTGTCATATTAGTAAGCTCACTATGGGGGAGGATTTATTGGATTTTCCAATGATTACAATCCAAATGGGTGGTGCAGATGTTTTATTAAGAGTCCAATGGTTATAATCATTGGGAACAATGGCTCTTAATTTTTTGGAACTTTTCATGAGATTTTCCTTCAAAATAAAGTAAATTGGACTTGGAGGTATCTGATGCAAAAAATCTAAAGTGATAAGCTCTAATATCATGAGAAAATTGCTAAAAAAAGGGCACCATGGTGTAATTGCAAAATTATGCTCAGTAGATGTTAAAACATATAGACCCTTTATTCCCAAGGATTTACAAAATGTTATCATTAGCCATCTCAAGGTATTTGGAGAGATTCCTAAATGTATTCCACTTGATCGAAATCATGACCATGTTATTCACTTGAAACTAGGAAGTGTACTACCTAAGATCAGACCTTACATATACCCATATGCACAAAATAGTGAGATTCAATGTATGGTTCAAGAAATGTTAGAGGTTGGCATAATTCAGCCTAACCAAAGTGTTTTCTCTTCACTAGTGGTGATGATTTTAAAAAAGGAAGGTTCATGGCATATGTGTCCAGATTATGGAGAGCTCATCAAGATGACTATTAAAGATAATTTTCCTTTTCTTGTCATTGATGAACTATTAGATCAATTGCAAGGAGAAATTTTCTTTACCAAGTTAGATCTCTATTATAAACATCATCAAATCATAATGAGACAAGAAAAATTCCCCCAAAAAACCTTTAGAACACATGAAGGTCAGTGTGAGTTTTTGATGATTTGGTTTGGTCTTACTAATGCACCTTCCACATTTCAAAGCTTGATGAATTTTATTTTCAAAACTTTCTTGAATCCTCATAAAATTTGTGTTAGTATTTTTTTATGATATACTTGTATATAGAAAAACTTGGGAAGAGCATGTACAACACGTTGACATGGTCTTAAAACAAATAAAGGAGAAATAACTATACACAAAGCCTTCCAAAGTGTGCCTTAGGGTTCAAGAAGTGGAATGTTTGGGTCATATTGTATGTCACTAGAAACTCTTGGGGAGAACATGTACAACATATTGACATGTTCTCAAAAAGTCTATTGGAGGAGAAACAACTATACATAAAGCCTTCCAAAGTGTGCCTTAGGGTTCAAGAAGTGGAATATATGGGCCATATTATATCTCACAAAGGTATTAAAGTGGACCCTAAAAAAATTAAAGCTATGATGAAATGGATAATTCCCAAAGCCTTGAAGAATCTTAGACGATTCTTAGGATTGATGGGATATTACCGCAAGTTTATAAAAAATTATGGTGAAATAGAGACACCTCTAACAATGTTATTCAAAAAGGAGGAATTTTCTCAGACTCAAGAAGAAACCAAAGATTTTGAAAAATCTAAGGAGGCTATGTGTACAAATCCTATCCTGGCCATGCCTAACTTCATGAAAACCTTTATTGTGGAGTGTGATGCCTTAATGCATGGCATAAGTGTAGTTTTAATGCAAGAAGGAAGGTGTCATGAAACTATAGTTTGTTCAATTTTTATTTGAAAACTTTGGATCCTCCCAAGTCTATTTTGGTACATAAGGTTGTGTGGTACTGCCTTGCCTCATCTATAGGAGCTTGGTGAGCCTGTGCCTACTACAACTAGACTACGCCTCTTCACTTAAGGTCTACCCATAGCTTTCCTTTAAGATAAAAAAATATTAATGCAATGTTAAGCCCTAGAAAAAACCCATGTTAAGTATAAAAACCCTTATTAATCCCTATATATTGAATTATTACATTTCTAGTGTTATATTAATAGGTCCGCTAGAACCCTTCATTGTATCCTTTCATTATAATTGCACCCTTTGTCTCATATATATATACCAAGGAGACCCGATCTTAGGATCATCTTATCTCATCTTTCACATTGAATATATTGTAAAATGAGGTTTCCCCCTTGAAGTGGACTATTATTCATTGAATTTTGTCATTCTCAAGGCGTTGGTTTCATATCATTGATCCTAGGGTTTTTCTACTTCAAGTGAGTCATCTTGGAATTTTCTCTATAACTTTTTTTCTCGGATGTTTCAAAAAACAAAATTTTGAGGAGACCGAGGAAATATATCAAAGAATAGGTGGTAAAATTTTTAGTTTCTAGTTCATTATATTTTTGGATATATATCCTATGGAAGTTAGGGTTTGTGACTAGTCCTTAAATTAGTCTCAAACGAGTCATATTTTTATTTTCGCTATAAAAAATTTAGTGAAGTTTTAGACTCTGAAATTTTCAAACTCCTAAGGAGACATATTTATTTACATGTAGAAATTTTCTTAGATTTTTAATCATTATAATTGGTGAGATATATCATGTGGAAGTTGGGGTTCATTACTAATCTTGAAATTAGTCTTAAAAAAGACATTTTGGTATTTTTTCTATAATGTTTTATTAGTGAAGGTTCAGACTGTGAATTTTCAATAGTTTAATAAGTCATATCAAAGTACTATAGGCCAAAATTTCAGATTCAGAAGGGTTCAAATTTCAAATATATATCAAGACAAAGGTTAGCCATTAAAACATTCTCCAAATTAGGGTTTGAAAGGCATGTAACTTATACTTGGCATAAATTTTGATTGGAAGATATATTTTTGGTGATTCAAAATTTGTGATAAAGAGGAAAAAGAGGAAAATTATTATTTTCTCAAATGACTCCAAAGGTTCCTCCAAAATTTACGTCACCAAATAAACCTCCAAATATCTCAACCATGACTCAAGAAGAAAGATAATATTTTATTCACCAGATTGGAAAGCTGGAAAATAAGATGGATGAAAATAGGAAAGAGATGGAAAAGAAGATGGATGAAAATTGGGCGCATATGGAAAGTGGAAAAAAAATATATGGATACTAGAAGATTGGCCACTAAAAACTATAGATAGCACATCTCCCCTCTCCTAACCTCACTCAACCGACAAAGTTGACACATGAGAAAATGTATGAAAGAAGAGAAAAGGGATTATGTTTCAATTGTGATAGAAAGTACATTAAGGGGAATAAATTTGGTAAGAATAAATTATTATACATAGGTTGTGAAGAGGAAGAAGAACAAGAATTAGAACTGTTAGTACTCGATTGGATCTAGTCATTAGCATGCACCATGATTGAGATTTAAGGGGTAAAATTCAAGAGAAATAGGTTGAAACATAGCTTGTAGAGCTCACAAATGAAATAAGCAATGCATATGGTTGGGAGCCAATAAATATACAGTGAAAAATATATCCCTAAGGGCCCAAGACTCAACTTCAAATAACCGAGTGCTTATCAGGAGCATGAAAGGTGCTTATCTCATCCAAAATAAGTTTAAGCCTTTTCCCAAATGGAGCCATATCATATAACCAAGGATTAAAGAGAAATCATAGATGGAGGTACGGGCCTAATCATACGATGACTACAAGCGATCCTGATCAATGGTTGAGGACACATGTCACATCAGAATAATGTTTGGGAGTTAATGTCGCATCATGGTGTGAAAATAGTTTTAGGTTTCTACGTGTCAAAGAGTAAAATTTGTCGCATGGTAATGTGCGAAAAAGGAAAACCAATCCCCTAGGGTTGTGACAGTGGTATTTCAATCCCACTAGGATTTCACATCATCCAACTCACCACCTATATGACCATTCATACAACACCACTTGAAGCCAACATGGTAGTCCACTTGGA
Source organism: Picea mariana (assembly GCA_032191745.1). NCBI lineage: Eukaryota > Viridiplantae > Streptophyta > Pinopsida > Pinales > Pinaceae > Picea > Picea mariana. The sequence goes on along the minus strand of JASDQU010100730.1, from coordinate 295,153 downwards.
TATTGAGGAAACTGAGAAAGACTCAACAAGTCGGCAGAGTGTATTTTTAAGCTTGTCAAAGGTTGACACCTGTGGTGAGGAGGCCCACTATATTTTTTGGTCATCATATTGAACTCAACCATACATATATTGAGCCTTGGAGGACACTTCAGTTCCCACATGGACCAATTCCAAGCTTCCACATGTACACTTATTCATGTTGATGCTAGCATGATGTCATCCAAATTTCACACGTTTTTCCCAAAATTCAAAAGGATTTGAACCATAAGAAAAAGGACATGTGTGTTCAAATAGGGGAACAAGGGAGAGTGTTTAAGGAGAGTGGGAGAATTTGCTGACATCTTGCCAAATTAGTTGGAAAAGATGTGACAGGTAAAAGGATATCTAGTATCATTTTTTCCATCCTTCACCCATCATCATATCCATGCTTATGGCCTGACAGAGACAAATAATCATCACCTAGACATGTGCATTCACGTGAGCCCAAGATTTTCATAAATTCTATCAAGAATAAAAAAGTTGTTTCCTCTCATTAGATACCTAATCAAACACATGTCAAGTTATTATAAGAGAAATAGACAGAGATAATATACTCATCTGCAAGTGATCTGGGTTCTAAAGGTGTGCTACTTGGATGCTAGGTGTTTTATATGATGACCTTCCTTTGTTAACCCTTTGCTAAGGAGTGGGTTATGGACCATATTAGCTATAGATGGTGGGATCATGTTTTATTTGTTTTATTATGAAAATGATGTCCTTCTCTGGTATCATTAGCATGATCTTGAAGGCAAAGTGGAATTCAGGACTAGACCCTAAAGAGTATTAGCCAATCTTTTCAGTGCACTGGAGAAGCTTGAAGCAAAGGATAGAGTGATTTGGTCCATTTTACCAGATGTTATTGAGAACTGTCAACTATAAGGAAGTGTTTATAATATCATCTTAGCAGCTGAGGTAAAAGGCTTATGATGCAATGATGGGAATCAATTGAGCCACTTGGAAGTACTTGATCCAAGGTGCAATTGGACGAGGATAAAGCACCCAATAATAACATCAACAAGGCTCGTATAGCGGTATAATTTGGTTTCTTCCCAGTAAAATATGGTAAAATAAGTTGAGAAGTTGAAAATGGTTAGAAAGCTAGGCACAATATCAAGATTTTGACAAGCTAAAATTGATTTTCAAGAAGTTGTATTGGTATGCGAAAGCGGTTTTATCTCAAGTAAGAGCAGTTATAAATCGACAGAAGGAGCTCATTTTTAGGGTCGACACTTTGGGGAATTTAACAGTATCTTATACCCAATCTATTTGATCATATATCCCCTCAGACAAATACCAATTTTCAAGGTCTTGGGCTGCCAAAGATTCACTCCCTGTGTTATGCTTTAGTCTATGCTTCGTTTTGTGTATGTGCTATTTAGTCTATGCTTCTTTTTGTGTATGTGCTATTTAGTCTATGCTTCTTTTTGTGTATGTGCTATTTTAAAATTCTTCCTTCTCATTTCATGGATTCTTGTATCAGATACCCATCAATACAAGCTTGAGCAACAAGTTTTATGACATGTAAATTGTTAATGCATGTTGTTTATCTTATGATAGTGAAGTGATTTTCTCTAAATGTATGACCACTTCATGTCATTTTTTCATGTATTTAATGATGTGCAGAGGGTACGTCCATGGATTTGAGTATATGAAATTTTTTATTGTTTGATGCATGGCTGAATGATCTGGTATATTTGTTAGAAGTACTTAATTCTTAACTGCTCAGTATGCTATTCTTTCCATAGGTTGTGAGATTCACCTCAAAGTTTCCTCACATGTCTATTTTGTATTTCTTCTGAATTCCCCCCTTCTCAAACTTAAATCAAAATGTCTAAAGAACTCGTGGACACATGCCTCTTCGTGTTGAACTTCTTGGTATTGGTTCTGGTATTGTTTGAGGACCGAGACTTTTATAAGAGATATAAAAACTCACCCAAAAGTTTTCATAATTTATGTTTTTAATCAACATGGCTTTAAGACTCACTTTGGGTCTTATCCCTCAGGGTGCCTCGACATATTTCCATTTACAACCTGAACATCTTGAGGGATAACACCTAAAATGGCATTGTTTTCGGGGAACAGAATTTGAAAATATATTTCCCTAGGGATACAACATTGCAGATCTGATACTCGAAGGTGAACGAGTTTCAGACACCTGACTATTAAGTAATTTCAACTAGAGAATCCATAGAAATAAGATATGACATCTAATATAATATATAATAGAAGTAACCCAGATCCTGAGCATACTTCAGTATACTCAAACCCCAAGAATATCATGATCTGGAGAATACTCAGAGAACGCCAAATATCTTCACCTCCAGGTAACCCTAATTTGGAAACTTCTCAATCTGTTGTTCATGTAGGTAGTGAATATTTTTATCTAGTCGATATAACTGTTGATTCCACTTCTACTGCTAAGATACCTCCTGAACCCTTAATAGATCTATGGAATTCACCTTTAGGATTTTGTCAAGAAGTGAGATATTCCTCTAAGCCTTTCCTAAAAAAATCTATTAATTCTCCATTTGTTGAAACCCATAACATTATCTTGAAGAACCTCATGGCTAATTTAGGAGGAGGAAGAGCTAGGGAAAATCAACCTGATTTTATCGAGCACAGTCAGCTGGAAGGAACCATTTATCATATCATCTTAGTAGTTGAGGTAAAAGGATTATGATGCAATGATGGGAATTGATTGAGCCACATAGAAGTACTTGAGCCAAGGCTCAATTGGATGAGGAAAACAGACCAAAAAATAACATCAACAAGGCTCGTATGGTGATAGAAGTTGGTTTCTTCTGAGTAAAATTTGGTAAAATCAGTTGAGAAGCTGAGAATAGTTAGAAAACGAGGAACAATATCAATATTATGACAAGATGAAATTGATTTTCAAGAAGTAGTATTAGTTTGAGTAAGAAGTTTCCTCTCAAGTAAGAGAAGCTATAAATAGACATAAGGAGATCATTTTTAGGGTCGACACTTTGGGGAATTTAGGGGTATCTTATAGCCGAGTTTTTTGATCAAATATTCCCTCAAACACAGACCAAATTTCAAGGTTGCACGCTGCAAGAGATTCGTCCCCTACATTATGCTTTAGTATGTTCTTCTTTTTCTGTATGTGCTCTTGTAAAAGCCATCCCTCTCATTTCATGGCTTCTTGTATTATATCCCCATCAATAAAAGCTCGAGAAACAAGTTTTATGACATGTGCAATGTTACTATGTATTTTTAGCTTATGATACTTAAGTGATTTCCTCTAAATGTATGACCATTTCATGTCATTTTTTCATGTATTTAATGATGTGCATAGGGTACCTCCATAGATTTGAGTATATTAAAATGTTTATTGTTTGATGGAAATGGTTTAATGATCTAGTATATCTGTTAGAACTATTGAATTCTTAACTTCTCAGTACCTTATCTTTTCCATAAGTTGTGAGATTCACCTCAAAGATGTCTCACATGTCTATTTTGTATTTATTCTGAATTCACCCCTTCTCAAAATTAAATCAAACTATCTAAATCACTCATGGATAGATGCCTCTTCATGTTGAATGTCTTGGTATTGGTTCTAGTATTGTTTGAGGGTCGATAGTTTTATGAGAGAGAGAGAGAGAGAGAGAGAGAGAGAGAGAGAGAGAGAGAGAGAGAGAGAGAGAAGATTACCCAAAATTCTGCATAATTTATGTTGTTAATCAACATGGATTTAAGACTCGGTTTAGGTCTTAGCCCCTGGGGTTCCTTAACACAGTTCCATTTAAAGCCTGGAACATCTCGACGGATAACACCTGAAATGGTGCCATTTCTATGGAACAAATTTTAATATATATTTCCTTGGGGATACGACATTGCAGATATGATACTCGAAGGTGAACGAGTTTCACACACCTGGCTATTAAGTTACTTCACTTGGTGACTCTATGAAAATAATATCTGGAATCTAATAGAAGATATACCTGAAGTAACCTAGATCCTAAGTGTACTCCAATATACTTAGATCCTGAGAAGCTTGTGACCTGGAAAAATATCATAGAATGCCAAATATCTTCACCTCAAGGTAACCCTAATTTGGAAACTTCTCATTTTGTTGTTCATGTAGGTAATGAATATTTTGACCTAGTTGATATAACTATTGATTCCATTTCTGTTTCTAAGCTACCTCCTGAACCATTAATAGATCTATGGAATTATCCTTTAGGATTCTGTCAAGAAGTGATCTCTTCCTTTAAGCCCTTCCTAAAAATCCATATTAACCCTCCATTTGTTGAAGCCCGTAACATTATCTTACAGAGACTCATGGATAATTTAGGAGGAGTAAGAGTTGGGGGAAATCAACCTCCACACTACCTTTAAACGCCTGGGTCATGGCTCGATTTATTCCTTTAAATATTCTTGCTCACGTCCATGACCTACTTGAAAATTAATTGAAGTTGTTACCTAAGTACAATGGTGAACCAACCCTTTCTGTTGAAGAACACCTAGCATCCTTCCAAGATTTCATTGATAACCTGTTCATGGAGCATGAATATGTCTTCATGAGATTGTTTGTTCAATCCCTAGAGGGAGATGCTCGTAAATGGTTCAAAGAACTACCCATAACTTCTATAGACAGTTAGAATTCTCTTGAGTTTGCATTTATGAAGCAATGGGGGGAGAAGTGAGATGAAATATCCCTGATCCAGCTGATCTAGATATCTACTGCTGAGCTACGATTTGGCTACTGAATCTAATACTCTAGGGGTTTCTGCCTGCGTTTGAGTAACTATGTGAAGATGCTCAGTATTGTTTTCATGTGTGTTCCAGTTTATTATGTGTTTAGTAGTATAAAACAATGCATGCGAAATAAGGACAACACAACTCACTGATATATCTATCTATCTATCTATATATATATATATATATATATATATATATAATGCTGGAAAAAGTAATAAATATATGATAATCGTCAGTTAGATCTCATGGATTATCACTGGAATACAAAATAACAGATAATAAATACTCGTGACCAAAAGAACATGTGATGGTCTGCACATGCACAGATAGATCGACAAAAACCAGTTTGGCAACTCATGGTAACTGTTGTAGAATCCAAAACACCCACCCTAATGGAGATACCCATCAGAATGAGATGGAAACTATCTCAAAAGATGCACCCTGGCCTCTAGATTGATCATGATGACTATCAGACTGAAGATCTGACCTCTGAAGCTCTGGATGTCACCCCCTGGGAGTTTTCGCACCTCCTGGGCTTAATGAGTGAGCCCTAGATATTCCACCAGTGGAATCTGATGATGTATATCTCAAAACGATCATCCTAGTCTCCTCTGTAATGGGTCGGAAGGGATTCCTCAGATCTACAGAGGAATGTCCCCTAGAACCCCAAATGTGCTTCCCCGAGAGTTGTGCCATAAATGATTGTTTTCCTCTTTCTGGAAGATTCCATCATCATAAATTGAGGACAAGTGGCTCAATAGGTGTGCGCTAGATAACTCTTTAATGGGTCAAAAGGAATTAGCTAGATCTGAAACTGTCTCAAGCGGCCGCACAAACCCTCTCTCAATCACTTGCGCCCTCACTCGCTGAGCTGCAAAATCATTGAACCGGAAACTGTAATGCACGGTGAGATACTTGGATGGTATATCCAATAGGATATGTTGTGTCTCTCAACACCAAAACTGATCAATGGTGGTGGTTTCCTACAGAAATCCACAAAACAATAAGGGGGTCAATTTCCTCCTCCTCTACAAATATCTCAATATCAAATCATAACATAATATTGAATTAGGTTGCTTTACCCTTCCTTTATAGCTTCCCAAAAACCTAATTCATTGTTGACATTTTCCATCCAAGTGACTTTTACTTTATTTTATTATTCCTTGATTAAATCACTTAATCAATTAACCATTTTACCTCTAAAAAGTGATTTATCCATCCTTATGGCTTCTCCGATCACTGAAAGTCACTTCTCATCATCTTATCCTATAATTCTCTTCCTCTTTATTCTAATGAGATATTACACTAAGATTTTTCTCCAAGTAATATGTCCATTATGACCTTCTTAGTGAATTTAATTAAGATATGACCCATAATAACTCAAAATTATGGAAATCGTTGGAATGCAAGGAAACCAAATCCAAGCTGTGCAGAATGGATCTTGATGATGAACGATACAAGTCGGGCCCAATAAAACCCATCAATATCTCTTGAACTCTTTGTAACCCCTATCTGGATACTCGAATAGGCATAACACTCTGTAATGTTATAATGTCCAAAAATGGGGACATTATAGTCCTCCTTGCCAAAATATTGTTTTTCCTCAAGCAATAATTGAATCCAACTACATATGATACTGGGGTCCCATATCCACCTATGTGACACAAGGTAGAGTCCTCTCAATATGTGGCCTCTCCGAGTGCTCACTACACATGACACCCACATCCTCCTGATGAGTAGAATGATCAATGGCCAAAGAATCTTAGTCAACTCCCTTAGCAACCACTCTACTCGAAACTCAACTCCATCAAACGTTGAACTACCAAGAACTCCAATCCCTGGATCCCATATCAGAATGTGAACTGCAATGCCTCGTGAAATATAGTCTTGTAACATATCAATACCATGAGTCTTTTGCCAATAATACATGGTCTCAACCCAAAATGAGTCTATCCTCCAAGACCGTACCAACCCCAACAAAACCTCCACCAACTGGACATGCTACTGCCATAGTAAGGTACTACAAGACCTCAACGAATCACCAACAAGTGACATGCTCCCCCTAATATTGAAACTCACTAGAAATTCAAAGTGACTTCCCCTTGAAAAGATCCACACCTCTCCATCAGTCAATGAAATTCCCAACCCTATAATCCTAGGGTCCCATGCTATCCTCTGACATGGACCATCACACGAATGTTGCACTACTGTGATCATGACTATCTGCTCAAAATATAGATACTGGATCTACCACTCCTGTATACTCATGTTGAAATACCTGTGAAAATGGGGCCAACTCTCAAGAAGATGAACCTATAAAGGTATCTATATGGAATCATCATCTTCCCAACCACCTCCATACTTGATCATGAGTATAGAACCTATCTCGCCACATAGAAAAAGTCCTTGCAAGCCCTATCAAAACCATCCAAGAGTGAAGTATGTTTCTCTCTTGCGCAACCTGATCCATCATAAGATGAAAAAACCCACTAACCAAATGGAGTCCCGGATCCCATGGAAAAATTGGAAGTTCATCACTTCCAATCCTCACTAACTTCTCATGTGTCATACTGATAACTGTCGGAAGCCCACCATCCTCATCCAAATGAGAATCTGAATCTGTGTCAACCTATGAGATATATGCTATCCCACGGCCTAAGATTCTCACCATCATGCCCAAGGTCTCAACTGTCTATCTTTGATGATCCACCCCTATCCTGATGTATGCAATAAAGACACTCCTGTTAGGTGGTCTCGACCTACCAACTCTCCATGTCCCCTGGCACTGTCTATATCCCCCTATGTTGTTGTAAATGATGAAAGTATCAGGGAAAACTAACATAAACATCTGTAACTAACTGTAGGACTGGGAAGTATCATATGCTTTGGTCAATCCCCAAGATTGGACCAAAAACTCATCCACTAGCAACCATGGTGAATAATCATCTAAACTCCAACTATCGGATACAAAAATAGATAACTCAACAAACAGTTGGTTAATCACTCCCCCTCCATCATCACTCAGATAGTTTCTACTACTGTGAAGGTGATCTCCCAGAACTATGTGTTGTTGCAAGGGGGAGGAATATCCATGCTCAACTAAGTGTGTCTCCTCCCTACAATCCAATGCATCCCCATGAATCCCACTGTACATCTCTCTCATCATCATATGTCCAAGATGTACTGCCAGATCAACCCTTGTGTGGATATCAACCAATCCTGGAACACAAATTAAAGTGTCCTCGTAACTTCCCCTAGCTTTGGAATCCTCATGTGTATGTGTATGAACGATTGGCTCATAACTACCCATGAATGGTGGCCCCTGTGACACCCGAACATCCTCCAACAATGTAACTGAGGAACATATCTGACTCTCTTCTGAGATAGATATAGTGTATCTATGACCAGTCTCCTCAAGGAGCTCATCTAATCTAGACTCTGATTATTGAAGGTTTGTCTGTGTGCCTTCCAAAAATCCTCGTGTGATCACCAAATCGTGAGTGAGTCAGTCCACCTCCAACTCTGTCTCCCTCAGGGCCCTGTGATACATATCACCAACCTCCAATAGGTAATCTCTATCCATAAAAAACTACTAGTAGTCAGCCCTGATCATAGTTACTCTTTCCCTAAGAGTATGAAATTCATCCATGGAAAATCCCTCATCTGAACTATCATGTGCCATCGATTCCCTCCAACAAAATTATGCCACCAATGTGTTTGTATCATCCATGCATCTTGTGGTTTCCATGATCATGTCCTCATTGACTCTCAACTGTCCTGCTAAGTGTCATGACTCCTATTCACAATCCTGCTGAGGTGATACCTCATGCCTCTCACTGCTAGTGTCAACAATGAAATCCCCAACAACACACTCCTCAAAATATAAGGCACTGAACTGCCCAATGTCCCCTGTGTTACTGAGTCCTCATGTATGCCACTGCATGCCATCACCAACTGTGACCCCCATCTGAATCACACTATATCCTGTATGGGAATTTATATCCTCTTGTGAACTCACCCTACTAATATCATCTGTGCCCGGATCCCATATAGATGTGTCCATACACATTCTATGGTCATCTTGTCCAATAAGGAGTGCATCCTCATCACTATGGACTGGTCTTGGAAGTGAGTATCCTATCAAACTGTCAGTCTCCACAACCTGATCTAACAATTGAATCTCCAAAAGAGGTGACTCCCTCTCCCCATACTAGTAGGTATGTGTAAGGTCAACTGTCTCCAAGTCATGTCTCTCCTCCTGGGTTTGTAGATCCATATGTCCCTGGTGTACAATCCTCACATGAGGCTCCTCCACCATATCATGAATTCCACCGATATCCTCATGTGTTGTGGCTATCATAGGTGTCTGAGAATATAAAGAATGTCTCACTGTCATCATAGAAATATTATCATTCTCCATACATGACTTCCTGGAAGCCATGTCTATACCCAAGGGTTGGTCATCCAACCACCTAATCTCATCACATCCAAGTGCCAACACATATGAATCCTCACAAGTGTCATCACTATGTTGAAGTGTTGAAGTCTCAACTTTGCCTGGTAGGGAAGATGAAGAACATGTGCTATCATCATGTCCATCCAACTATCCCTCATATGTGCATGAGTCACTAGCCTCATCTGAATGCTCTAAATAGGAATTTGTGGTTGCATTCTCATGCACCTCCTCATCCTCACTATCATAGTGTACCTCAACAATGTGCACCTTCCCCTTCTTGTGCCCTGATAGTTGGGGTTCATACCACTCAGGATGTTTGATGGTGAAATAATCCTTGAATGACACGTCTGCATGAAATTCCTTGCCAAGCTCCTGATACTATCTCAAACAATTTTCAAACTCCTCATTATCTCCCTTGATCTATGTATAGTTTTGAAGGCTTGCCATAGCCCGCCACAATTGTTGTCGCCACTATGCAAGAATCATACGAATATCCCTCATGTTGTCCTCCATATCTGATCTGAACATTCCTCCCTACTACTGCATATGGAGGTATAAGTGCAAGTTATCACCACTGAATTTTAGTGGACATAATTTGTCATAACTCCTCACTGATTTTCCCCATAGGTTGGAAGGAAAACCAACTCTGATACCACTAAAATATCCTTGATCCATTTGATCTGGATATCTACTATTGAACTACGGTTTGTCTACTAAATCTGATACTCTGGGGGTTTCTGACTGCGTTTGAGTAATTGTGTGAAGATGATCGATTGTTTTTGCATGTGTGTTCCAGTTTKTTATGTGTTTATAAGTATAAAACAATGCATGAAAAATAAAGAACAATACAACTCAYTGATATATATATATATATATATATATATATATAATGTTGGAAAAAGTAGGAAATACAATAAAGACTTGAAGCAAATATGATAATCGTCAGTTAGATCTCATGGATTGTCACTGGAATACAAAATAACAGATAATAAATACCCGTGACCAGAAGAACAGGTGTTGGTATGTGCATGAATAGATAGATCAAAAAAAAATAGTCTGTCAACTCATGGTAACTATTGTAGAATCTAGAAAACTCGCCCTGATGGCGATACCCATCATAATGAGCTGGAAATTGTCTCAAAATATGCGCTCGGGCCTCTAGACTGATCCTGATGACTGTAGGACTGAAGATCCAAACTCCGAAGCTTCGAATGTCACCCCTTGGGGGTTTGCGTACCTTCTAGGCTCAATGAGTGCACCCTAGAGATTCTATCGACGGAATTTGACGATGTAT
>JASDQU010100730.1:166459-275291 GCA_032191745.1 Picea mariana | reverse complement strand
AAAGATGAAACATATCCCTTTCCCAAATTTTCCCCCACCATTTCTGGCAAGTACCTCTTTATTTTTACGCAAGCTTGAAGAGGATCACATATGCTTGTTGATATAAGCTCATCCTTCGGATGAGTCCCTCGGAGTATTTTTAACGAACCCTAAGAAGGAGTGGTTCGGTCCCATTGTGGGTTTTTCAATTTCATTTTAACGAGTCCAAAGATAGAAAACTCGAAGGTTTTTCAAGATTATAGAGTTTGTAAAAACACTCAAAAGAGAACTCTCTCAGTGCCTTTTTCGTACAATAGTCCAACGAGACCGAAAAAGGGTTAAACTATCGCTCGAAGGACACATACTTCAAATAATTTAACGAGCATGAAAATAGCAAGGTCGCTCGGCAATCTTTTCATGTTTTGGGAGTCTGAAAAGAGCTTAAAGTTAACTCCAGGGGGGTTACTTTTTCGTGCAACCACAGCGAGCCCAGAAAATAGATAAAACAACGCTCGGTCACGTTCTTATATTTTTCACAAGTGCAAGAACGGACAAAAAGCGCTTGGGGTTTTAAGTCAAAACCATAGAAAACAAACAAAATCCCACCACACCGTAAATTTTTTTGTCCATAATCATCCTCATTGAGTACCTGCAAGTCATTTAACTCACTTCTATATTAGTAATTAGGGTTAATCAATGAATAAACATGAGAAAACCCACTTTTAACATGGTAAAAAGTAAATAAAATCAATCCATAACACATTTTACCATATCATTTTACCCTTTTACCATTTGAGTGCAAAAAAATTCCATTTTACCTTCTACCTTCATCGTCAATTTTCGGGAGCTTCGGGCCATCATTCTTCGAGCCGTCTGCGGTGTTTTGGTAAGCTCTCCATGCTTTATCTTTTCATAGTTCAAATTCATGATTTCATTGGTTAAATTTCTAGTTTTGAGTTAATTTTTGAAACCCTATGCGTGAAAAGGGATTCTCGCAGGCTGCCCATACGGGGCCTGCGAGAATGCCTCATTCCCGCAGGCAGGCCTAAGGAAACATGCGAGAAGTTCACACTGTGTGCCATAGGTCACCTACGAACAACGCAAAGTCCAAAAAATTTTATAATGTTTAGCCAATAAAAAAGGTTTATTCCATGAAAGAGAGTTTTAACCATCTTCATATGTTCCCCATGCAGGTTTATAACCATCATAATGGTGCTCGAATGGAGAGAACGGGAACAGGAGGAAGATAATACAAACACCGAAAATCACCCTCCGACCATTGCTACTCTAAGAGATTGTGGTCTTTTGAAGTATTTCTGCATATCGGGCATGAGAGCCCAAGTTCGATTGCTAGAACACTTAGTCTGGATGTGGGATCTGGATCAGCAGGTTTTTAATGTCGGAGCCCACACATTGACTATCGACATTGAAGACATCTATTTCTTGACTGGGCTATCCAAGCGAGGGTCCTATGTCAGCTTGACTGGTAGCCGAAGGGGTGGTCTAAAAATGAGTGAGTATTGCCGAGAGTACTGTGTGCCGGAGGCTGAACGGAAAAAAGGGAAAGTGGCCATTTGGGGAGTGACTGATATAACCCTCCATACCATTCTCTTTACTATCGCTCGGATGGCAGGAAGTGTTGCCCCGCATATGGCTCTGCAGAGCTATTTTCAGTATGCCATCGAGTGTACTGAGCCCCGGGTCTTCAACTGGGCTGACGCAGTTTTACGCAATCTCAAGAAACAACTGACCAAATGCAGGCGTGGAGATATAAAACAGTTCGGATATGGATCATTGTTGGTGTATTTCTTCTGTGAGAAGGTTCTTGTGTATAGACTTCAGGATGAGTGGCATTTTCCAGGTCCCAGGGATCCACGGATGTTACGATGGTGCCAACTCATGGCTAAACATGTGGCAGGACCGATCGTCAGGTATGACGATGTCTTCTTCGACTGGCTTCAAGGCTAGGTGCTGATGGTAGAAGATTATGCATACGCTGGCTTAGATTTTTGAGGTGATCCTAACCTTGCACTTCCTGAGGACGCACAGTGGGGAGACCTCGGTAAGAAATACACCAATTTTATCTTTTTAGATGTTTTTGTATTTTCATCATATTTAAATTTTTTGGCTTTATAAATTTATCTGAAGACTAACACCAAAATTTTATTGATAACACAGACGTTGGGGCATATAGACTTGCTGGTAGTTCTCCTGTCCAGCGTCGAGGAGAGGCAACAGTAGCAGTTCCACAGTACGCCGAGGACTATCTGACAGTGGAGCAGAACTTAGAGGGTTTGATGGCCGATGTTCCAGAGATGACTCTAGAGGAGATTCCCCGACGCGATCAACGTCATACTGTGGGAGTCTCTGCCTCTATGGTTCGTCTGCTCCGAAGAGTTGCTAGGATATTAGTGTGCTATCGTGAACATCAGAAGTTTTGAGTGAATTTTTGAAACCCTATGCATGAAAAGGGATTCTCGCAAGTTGCCCATATGGGGCCTGCGAGAATGCCTCATTCCCGCAGGCAAGCCTAAGGAAGCATGCGAGAAGTTCGCACTGTGTGCCATAGGTCACCTTCGAACAGCGCAAAGTCCAAAAAATTTTATAATGTTTAGCCATTAAAAAAGGTTTATTCCATGAAAGAGAGTTTTAACCATCTTCATATGTTCCCCATGCAGGTTTATAACCATCATAATGGTGCTCGAATGGAGAGAATGGGAACACGAGGAAGATAATACAAACGCCGAAAATCACCCTCCGACCATTGCTTCTCTAAGAGATTGCGGTCTTTTGAAGTATTTCCGCATACCGGGCATGAGAGCCCATGCTCGATTTCTAGAACACTTAGTCCGGATGTGGGATCCGGATCAACAGGTTTTTAATGTCGGAGCCCACACATTGACTATCGACATTGAAGACATCTATTTCTTGACTGGGCTATCCAGGCGAGGGTCCTATGTCAGCTTGACTGATAGCCGAAGGGGTGGTCTAAAAATGAGTGAGTATTGCCGAGAGTACTGCGTGCCGGAGGCTAAACGACAAAAAGGGAAAGTGGCCATTTGGGAAGTGACTGATATAACCCTCCGTACCATTCTCTTTACTATCGCTCGGATGGCAGGAAGTGATACCCCGCATATGGCTCTGCAGAGATATTTTCAATATGCCATCGAGTGTACTGAGCCCCGGGTCTTCAACTGGGCTGACGCAATTTTACGCAATCTCAAGAAACAACTGACCAAATGCAGGCGTGGAGATCTAAAACAGTTCAGATATGGATCATTGTTGGTGTCTTTCTTCTGTGAGAAGGTTCCTGTGTATAGACTTCAGGCTGAGTGGCATTTTCCGGGTCCCAGGGATCCACGGATGTTACGATGGTGCCAACTCATGGCTAGACATGTGGCAGGACCGATCGTCAGGTATGACGATCTGTTCTTCGACTGGCTTCAAGGCCAGGTGCTAATGGTAGAAGATTATGCATACGCTGGCTTAGATTTTTGAGGTGATCCTGACCTTGCAATTCCTGAGGACGCACAGTGGGGAGACCTCGGTAAGAAATACACCAATTTTATCTTTTTAGATGTTTTTGTATTTTCATCATATTTAAATGTTTTGGCTTTATAAATTTATCTGAAGACTAACACCAAAATTTTATTGATAACACAGATGTTGGGGCATATAGACCTGTTGGTAGTTCTCCTGTCCAGCGTCGAGGAGAGGCAACAGTAGCAGTTCCACAGTACGCCGAGGACTATCTGACAGTGGAGCATAACTTAGAGGGTTTGATGGTCGATGTTCCAGAGATGACTCTAGAGGAGATTCCCCGACGCGATCAGCGTCATACTGTGGGAGTCTCTGCCTCTATGGGTCGTCTGCTCTGCAGAGTTGCTAGGACATTAGTGTGCTATTGTGAACATCATTGATGTCATTATGTAGAAGCCATGGGCTTCAATTTTTATATTTTGGTCTTTGGACACATTTTGTAAAAACAAACTTTGAGCGTTATATATATATACATGGCTTCTACCGGCTTTTTACATTGTGTACATTTTAATGTGTTTGATTCATAAATTGTTTAAATGTCTTTCTGATACGTAATTAGCCAAAGCATCAGTTAATGTATTAAAACTTCTCGGAATGTGTTGATATTCAATTTGATCAAAATGTCATTCCAAGAGGCGGATCCGCAAATATACCCTTAATAAAGTAGGACTTCAAATAGAGTAGACATTACTTAGCTGTAGCACTACCAACTGTGAGTCAAGTCACACAACCAAGTGACGAATTCCAAGAGAGATAACATCAACCAATAACTCAATAACGACGCTATACTCTGCGATGTTGTTGGTTGCTCGGCCAAGACATACACCTCGTAAAGATATAAGTTCGTTTATTGGGGCATAGATTGCCCACGCAGCAGAAGCTAGGTTCCGAGTACTACGGCTAGCACCGTCGGCGAAGCCAATATAAGGTAGCAAATACTCCGACATCTGGCAATCAAACACAACGCCACGTAAGGGCAGAGACCAGATAACGTGAAAAGAAAAACTAAAGTAACACACATACGCAGTATGATACATAAAATACAAATACTCATGCACAAATGACTCATGCAAAGTACTTCTTTAAGTACAACCCATTCCTGGGTTCACTCAAAGGTACACCATCATAATCAACTAGTTCATATGCTCCTTTTTCCAACACTCTACTAACAATGTAAGGGCCACGCCACATTGGTTCGAATTTCCCATCTCCTAAGACATCTTTATCTTGTTCAATTAGAAGAACAAGATCTCCTTCAGAGAAGACACGAGGTTTGACATGCTTGTCATATTGTGCCTTAACACGTTTCTTCTGGGCTTCTATTACAAGAGTAGCTTCACGACGAGTCTCGTCTAATCGCATCAAATACAACAAACGTTCCTCTTCGACAGAAGTATTAGGTAAGAGCTCTACAGCTAGCTTCAAAGAAGGTATTTCACATTCTATTGGCAGAATGGATTCCATGCCATAAACTAATCGAAAAGGCGTGAATCCCATGGAAGACTTAACAGATGTCCGATATGCCCACAATGCCGAAAATAACATCGTGTCCCAGCTAGTTTTATGGATTCCTATCATCCGTCGAATCATAGTTATAAGAACCTTATTGATGGCTTCGACCTAGCCATTGGCCTGTGGATAATAGGGTGTTGAGCTATTATGGCGAAGGCCCAACTTCTCGATAAGTTCAGACATCATATAATTTCTAAAATGACTACCATGATCAGTAACGATAGCATGAGGAACACCAAAACGAGTGATGACATGGTTGAAAATAAAGAACGCTGCAGTCTTCCCAGTATTATCGAATGTCGGCATCGCCTCGGCCCACTTTGTAAAATAATCGACAGCTACAATAATGTAACCATGCCCCCCGACTGAGTGAGGGTGACATGTCATGAAATCAATGCCCCATTTCGCAAAAGGACCTACTGAGACTACAGGATGGAGGGGAGCAGGATGCGACCGAATCTTCTGATTATAGGTCTGGCAAGCATGACACTTTTGAACCACAGTAATGCAGTCATTGAATAATGAAGGCCAGAAGTATCTTGCACGTAATATCTTTTGAGCAGTAGCATACCCAGACATATGACCACCACATGCTCCAGAATGGCAGTCATTCAAATCTTTCTCAGCTTTGTCAAACGTCAAACAACGCCGAAAGACCGAGTCAATGCCTCGACGGTAAAGAGTATCTCCGAGGATAATATAATGACGTGCTTGATAACGGACGCGACGTCGTTCAACACTAGACACAGCAGGCCGGAAAGTTTTAGTTTGGAGATATATAATGATATCTCCGTACCAAATATCATCGGTACTGATAAGGAAAAGTGATTCGTCAGGTAACGAATCAACTGCTACGTTTTCTATGGCAGAGTGGGGAAAATAAAAAATTAACTCAGCAAAAACTAAGGATTCTTCGACGTGGCATGATCGAATTCCAAATCGAACTCTTGGAGAATGACAATCCACTTGGAGTACTTTCCCCCAAGAAATTGATGGGTCAATGTATGTTGCATGGGGTTACAATGTGAAATCACTGTAGTCTTTCTAGAGAGAATATAATGACGAAAACGTTGATCTGCTTGAACAGCATCCAAAGCCAGCTTCTCAACATGTTGGTACTTGATTTCCGTTGATGATAGACTTCTACTCAAGTAATAGACAACATGTTCATCGTGGTTATCATCCTCTTGAACGAGGACCATGCCGATAGTATACTCGGAAGCAGCCAGATAAATAAAGTAATCCCGACTATAATCAGGAGGGAAAAGAAGAGGAGATTTTGTGAGGGACAACTTTAAAGCTTCAAAAGCATTTTTGGCAATCTTATCCCAGACAAACTCTGAATCTTTCTTTAAAAGACGGGTGAAACCTCGGGTAATCTCGGCGTAATTCGGGATGAAACGACGAAGAAAGTTTGCTTTCCCCTGCAAACTTTGTAACTGATGGAGTGAAGAAGGAGGAGGGAGATTAAGTATTGCCTTAACCTTGATAGGATCTACCTGGATCCCCTGACGTGAAACAATGAAACCGAGGAGACGGTCGAATTCTACGCAAAAGACACATTTGTGAGGATTTAAGCGAATGCGATAGAACCGACAACGAGCGAAAATTGCTCGGAGGTGAGTAGGGTGATCGACTCGATGTACAGAATGAGCCGGCAAATCATCCAAATAAGGTTGAACGATATGCTTGATGTCGTGAAATGCATAAGACATAGCACATTGGAACGTTGCACCTGCGTTCTTCAGACCGAAAGGGAGTTTTCTGTAGGCGAAAGTACCCCAAGGACAAATAAAAGCCGTTTTGTGTTGGTCCTCAGGAGCGATATTTATTTGATTATAGCCGGAAAATCCATCCATGAGGGAAAATATTTCACTACCGGCATAGTCATCGACGATCTAGTCAACGAAAGGGGTTGGAAAATTTTCCTTCGGACAATCTTTGTTTATATCCCGATAATCAACACAAACGCGTATACTACCACCTTTCTTATCAATCGGTACTGGATTAGAAACCCATTCTTTCAATGCCACAGGATAAATAAAACCGGCTTTAAGAAGTTTTTCAACTTCAAGTTTAATGGCTGCTGCTTTATGTGGATGGATAGGACGGAGGCGCTGCTGGACTGGTTTAGCTCCAGGGTATGTCTTAATTTCATGAACAACGATAGTAGGGTCAATACCCGACATCTCTTCGTAACTCCATGCAAAGATATCACATAATTCTTTAAACAAGGAAGTATAAGTGATAATTTCTGTGGGAGAGCACGAAGCACCAATATGAATGTTCTCGACTATCCCAGGTTCAATTGAAATATCAATGGGTATCATGGGAGAAATATTGTTGAAGTTCCCTTCCGCAAACACATCATGTGTAGATCCAGGAACGGTCGTTATGACCACAACGGTATACGGATTCGAAATCCGCTGGTAATTCTCGAGAGTGTGTTGTTCCAGAAACAGGATGGAACGATGATGTCCATCGTCCCAAGGGGTTTCATCCAAGACAGACATAATCATATCGTCAGTGGGAAAAATGACACAGAAAGGATCAGGAGACAACTCATCACAAGAAGCAGTAGTAGGGGTTTCCGATTGAATGGCTTGATAAGTGGACTCAACCGGACTTAACGGCATGACGTTGCCAAAACAAACATGATCGCCAGGATCAGGGACTATCCAAGGGTCAGCAAACACAAGAAGTTCATGAGTCACAGTAGAGATCATATTAATAGAAGCAATAAACGGGCGTGGAATATCAGGTGGTGGTGGTATGGGGAAAGTAACCATTAATGAAGAATCTTTTAAAAGACCGACTCCAACACTCTCGTAACCCGGTGGAGTTTTATCTATGAATGGCACATTGCCAACGTGAGTATCAGCATTAAAAAAGGCAAGTTGATCGATCGTAACCACTTTTCCCTGGTGAGGAAATCGTACGACACGGAAAAGGGTTGACACAACAGCACGCATAGAATCGACCCAGCTACGACCAAGTAGAATATTATAATCTAGGGGGGTATCAAAAACTTCCACTTCCACTTGGACGGTCTTACCTTCCAGAGTGACAGGCAAAGATGGTAGAACACCATAAGGCTTAAAACCCGAGCCGTTGAAGGCTCTTAAAGTGTTTTGGGATTCGTTTAAAGGAGGATATCCAATGGCTTTCCAGCAAGTAAAAGACATTACACACATAGAGGCACCCTCATCAATAACAGTCCGACAAATGATCTTGTCGGTGACAACAACTTGTATTTGAAACGCAAGTTGTGGGGGTAACCTTGGAATATGATCTTCCAAGTTAAAGACTATCAGATTCGTATCTGTTGGATCAATGCCACCTATATCTTTCAACAGCGCCCTTCGTTGTGCAGGACAAGACTGAAGGACTTCCAGGGCAGACATCGCTGAGGGTTCTTGGGCCAGATCTTCGACAATGCTATAATTCTAGGTTGCCCGAGCATGAGGATTGAATGCCGACTTCTTAACGACACCTTTTGGGGGTGTTCGTATAACTGCATCAAGGTTCGGTCATTCGAGATGAAGAGGACCATTTGTGGGTGGATTCGGTGGAGAGGGTTGTACCAGATCAAGAGGTAAATCGTCAGCCTTCTCCTTAGAAGGAGTATAGTCTTTAGCTCTAGTGGTAAGTGCAACATTGTCTTTCTTGGAATCACCAGTGCACATCAAAACATAAGATGATATAGAAGTAGAGGGTTGGTCATGGATGACCAACGAAGCCTGTTGTTGAGACGGGAAAGGTTGAGACAAAACTGCCGGAGTAGAGGGTTTTGGCGTTCCTTGAAGGAACTTGTTGACTTCGGCGCATCTCGGAAAATCTTTCGTGTAGTGATCATCACCACAGATGAGGCAAGGGTAGCGTGGTTTGCGCTTATCCTGGTCATCAATAGGAGGAGATTTGGTTTGCTCATTCGGATTATTATTTTTACCCTCCTTATTCTTGTCTCTCCCTTTCTTAGATTTGTTCTTACCGGTCGGCGTAGATTGAACTGCGTTCACTTCAGAGGTTTTACCGGCGGGAGGAGCAGGAGACGGAGAATTTTGAACATTAGAAGAATTGGATTTCGGGGTTGTAGATCAAACAGAATGTGAGTGGCTATGAGTGGAACCAATCACACCATCAGCTGCATGTGAGGCAGCGGGAGTAATAGGAGTGCTGGAAGTACCAGGACGAGGTAGATCAGGTAGTAAATCATACAAGGTTCCCGTTTGCGAATAAACGAGATCAAGATACTAAGCACGACTAATAGCCTGCTCTTCTGTGACAACACTGCCCATAGCAATGTCTTTACCAATTTTGTTTACAAAAGACTTTGTAAACCATTCTGCCAGTAACTGATCGGGAAGCTCAAGTTTAATGAGACGTCGCCTCCATCGCCACTCATGAATATGATCAGATATATGAGTGCTCGAGCTTTGTTTGAAGGAGGTTAAAATCTCAGTACCAGTATCGTAATGGATCGGTAACTGGTAATGTGTTAGAAATGCCATTGCAAGGGTGTTGAAATCTGAAAAGAAACCTCATGGTAATTCAATGTACCACTTTGCAGCAGCACCTGTAAGAGTTCATTGAAAAAGACGCAGTCGAATGGAGTCGTCCATCAACGAGTTGGACGAACACCACAAATGGAAAGTCATGACATGATTATTTGGGTCCTCTCCCATCTTCCCATCGAATTTTGGAATATCCGATGGAAGCTTTGCAGGAATAGCAGGCCATTGGGGAGAGTGACGAATAGGATCATTAAGAATCCTAGACAAATCTGGCAAATCCAAAGTGGAAAGAAAAGGCAACTGCCGATTCACTTGTGGATACTGGTGACTTTGGGGTGGAAGCCCTGTCGGTAAACTAGTAGGACCGTATGCAGTTTTCCCCCAGAGGGAAGACCCTGGTTGGTGTTGTGGTGGTTGAATAGGATAGTAACCCCAAGGATTTTGACCTTGAGTCTGAGTAGGGACTTGAGGTTGAGTAGTCTGACCCGAACCCCAAATAGGATTAGTCACACCTGGATATGGTTGGCCTGTAGTAGGGACAACTTGCTGACCCCCAACATTTTGAGGAAAGTTTTTCATAAGTTGATTCCAATACTGGGCCAATGTAGGAGGTATGTTTTTCCCTAAAGGTGAGTTTGGTCCCTCTATCAAAGGGACAGTTCCACCCGAAATTTGTGTGCCAACCGCAGGTTGTGTAGTCACTGTATTCTGTCCGGGAAAAGGATAAGGAAAAGGGACCGTATTACCCTGTCCACCAACAGGAATCTGCAAGTTTGGTGCAACAGTCAGTATAGTGCCACTAGGATTAGGATTTCCAGTGGGAAACTGAGGGAGTGTCGGAATGAAACCGAGAATAGGATGCCCAGGAAACGGAGGACCACTAGGAGAACCGGCTAGGGTTTGCGGAGGTGTTGGATGAGAAATATTCAACAAAGGATTCAACGCATGGTAACCAAAGGGTAAACTTGGGTTAGCCTCAGGCATTCGCTGGGTATTGATAGGAGGAAGAGTAGTCGCAGTAATTCCGGTTTGGACACTCGTAGTATCCTCAAGATGGGCCATCTCGGGAGGAAGAACAAAATGATAAGTAGTAGTCTTGGGTGTAGCTTCTGTCTCAGGAGACACAGGAGGGTTTATTTCATAAATAGGGGATGACTCTGTAACGAAAAGAACTCGACGAAAATTACCAGACCAAAAAGTATCTTGGCCCACTACACCGTGAGAAGGCCCAACAGTTGATTCTGAAGATGTAACAACGGTTTCTTCAAAAGGATTAACTCGTCCAACAGGTCGTTCACCACGACGAATGCGATAGTCCTCTATACTTTTGGTAATTTGAAAATCACCGAGAGGATCAGTGCATTGTACTTGTGGAGGTGGTGTAGAAACATCTTGGACGTCACTTATGTCCACGTGTGATAGAGTAACAAGGGGGATTTCACCCTGACGAGGAGAGTCCTCAGGGGTACCCTCAGGTGTTGCAGTATGCAAAGGTTGTGAAGCTTCCGGATGTTCCGGGGACAAACCTTGCATCCTACGTGAAAATTGTGGGGGAGCAATTGCAAACAAGTAACAAACTCCCCAACAAAAATCCTATGGTCAGCTTCGAGAAACACACAACACACACTAGTAAACAAAATCTAGAAGCAATCACCAAGCAAACAATACCTTCTAATATCGAATCCACTAGTTGGTGATGAAATCCAACATCGCAACAACAAGACGAGAAGGGGCAGGGCTAAGGTGGAAAAGTTACGTTGATGACCTGCTTAACAGACTTACGCCCTGGTGCAAGCTCCCACACATAATCGTGGGTATACCCTCCAAGGAGCCCGAGTGAGTTTGGCCAACGTCAATTCCAGGTACCATGAATACTTTCCCCTCCACAGTCACCTTGGGTAAGAACCTAGAGAGATAAGCCACTAAGGTCACCACAAACAACAATACATCCTGGGGAAACAGTCGTCAGTCCGATCCACACGCAAAGGCAGGGTATCTAGCCCGAAATCAACTCAAAGGCTTCCACTCATAATTGTGGGTATACCTCGGAGTGACCCCCATAATACGTTCAATCTCTACACCGATGTCAACAAAGCAGGGTTAGTAACTCTGCCAACACCAATGCGACCTAATGCTTGACCCTTGTGTTAGAAGGGCTTCCCAGGACAATATGTTGCTAATGGAATTTGACACTCCCTAACTCAAGATGCTATTGTTTGTTTTTGAGCTTTTGGAGAGTGTATCTCTCTTCCTACTCCAAAGCACTAGCCTAGCTAAATGTTGGTGTAAAAGAGCCCTAAAAAAGTGTTACTAGATCAATTTTAATATTACACAATGTTTTTAAAAGCTGTCATTTACTCAAAGGTAATGGAAGTGAAACTCGTGATGTATGACTCTGACCCAAACAATGCAAGGATATGATGAAAAATAACTCGTTTCATTCCATGAATCCTAGTTATGGGAGAGAGAAAGTTTTCCAAATCAACTTCAATACTACAATGCAAATGCAATGCTCAATTTCCTTTTAGATGCCAATGAAAACAATCATGTATCAATGAGCAATTTCTATATGTCTTTTTCAAGTACTTTCAATAAACTCTAAAAAGTTGATTTTCAATGTTTTCACAATGACAAAAAAAAAATCTTGAAAGAAAACTTGTGGTTCACTTTCCAAGAAGAACTATGATTAATGAGAAAATAAAATCAAACCATCAATAACCAAACCATAACAACCCAACCCAAAACTTTCAACGAAAGTAAAAACAAAAGCAAACCAAGGAGTTCCTGAATGTAAATGAAAAATGTCCTTTCGAACCAACAAGAAAACAAGAAACACCAAACACTCAACTCTCAACCAATCACTGGTTCTTAGCCAGCTCGACACACTCAATTCCAGAAATCAGAGAGATTGAAAATGCCAATAAGAGCCAAGAAATGAAAGTCAAGCTATAAAGGCAAGAAAAAACCTTGAAACTCTAAATCAGTTCAAGCAAGCAAACTAAGCAAGAGATATGTAAGCCAATGATCTAATAAGCCAAAAAGGGGTAAATCAACAGATCTAAGCAGTTGATAAAGTCAAAACTTAAATTCAAAAATTTCAAAAAATCTGTTCGCAGGCCAGTAGTAGAACACAGTGCGAGAAGATGGTATTCTCACAGGCCACTGTGATGCAAAATACAAACTATTCACACTGAACTATATATGCAGAGTGCGAACTTCAATGGTTCTCGCAGGCTGTCAATGGACACAGTGCGAGAATCCCTGAATATAATGAAAAATTTGAAAAGGTAAGCAAAATTCAAGTTGGCTTATAGACCCAGAAGGTCTCTCAGGATATCCTAAGGACTCAAATACTGACAAAACAGGAGAAGAATGCAAATAGAGCAAATGGCCACAGAAAATTCAAAAAACCATAAAGAAAGAAGGGATAAGTCCCCAGTGGAGTTGCCAATTTTGTTTCAGGATAAATCTATAGGTGCGGACACTAACCGATCTCCCTAGATCCACCCGGATCTAGAAAAAATCATGATAGAATAATACACTTTCCCTAGATCTAACCTATTGAATAAACCAAGAGATAAGGGTCATGGGAATACCTTATGAACACTTTCCTTTGGTCTCTGTTGTTCCAAGATTTTGTTCCAATGCTCTTGTGCCATCCGGATCAGAACAGAACAAACCAATCGAAGTAAAGGCAGATTAATATATTCAATAGCTAGTCTATAAATATAATCAAGGAATTATGTAATAAAATGACATCATCTTTATGGGAAAGGGACATATTACTGTATTGTATTAATTGAAAGTGAAACTTACAACCTGAGCCTTGATGTCGTAGGTCTCCTTTCGATGGCTCCTTAGCTCTGACACACACACTTGCTCATGCATGAAGAAAATCAACTACTTTTGATAACCTTGCTCTTGTCTCTGGCTGCTGTAGCATCGGTCCTCCATACAGTATTGCACTAATTCTCCAATCAATCTCCTTCTAGCTTGCTTATTATTCTTATTAACCATTTCCATGATAAATCTCCTCAATATATAGGAGAAGATAGATTAGTTACTTGGATAGGGAATGATCCCAAGATATCTGGAATGCCAGCACCTGAATAATCATTCGAAAGCCAAGTCACCCTTCTAGAAGATTCCCTTCTAGAAGGTTCGATATTTTTATCTTCTTCCTCTTTAAGAACATGTTCGCACCCTAACAATGAGTACAGTGCAAGAAGTTCGCACCCCATCTTAAAGCAGCTTGCGAGAATAAGGCATTCTCGCAGGGAAATATATAGATAGCCTGCGAACAGTCTTCAAAATGTGATTTATGGAAGTAGACAACTGTAAATTTTCTCATGAAAGTGTCTTTAATGAAGAGCTTGATCTTCCATCATCATAACATCATCATGACATCATCACAATGACTAGAATTGCGGATAACACATTGATGTCAACCCTTGAAGCAAGTCCGATAACAAATTGCAGTAGCCCCAATAGTATGGTTAAAGGAAAAAACGTTTGTTTGATGTATAAAAGTAGAAATATCAATGTATTTTTAGGTACGACTATTCTAAATGGATAGTACATGCCATGCCATTTCCGTTGATACGTGGAACGCCACATAACTCCACACGGTTAGAGAGTTATGGCCTTGTGAAGTTAGAGATCCCTCATGAGTTATCTAGAAGCCACTAGAAGGTCAACGAAGTCAATTTATTGTAGAAGATCCTAGAAAAAGTTTACTAGTCAAAGTGGTTAAAATTAGGAGTTAATCTTGAGTTAAGTGGTTGAAAAAAGAAAATATTTAAAAATAAATTAGTTGCAACTAGAAGTGTAGAGTTTACTATTTGTTGATAAAGTGGTTGTAAGTGGACAAAGTGGTTAGAAGTGGGTTATCCCTAAAAGAAGGAAGTTGGGTGAAGTGAGTTAGAATATAACCCCTTGAGAAAGCTACATGGAAGTATAAATAAGATAGCAAGGCTCTCATATTAGCACCTATTGAGCACATTGAATATCTATTATTGTGAAAGGATTATTGTAGGTACTAATTGATACATCTATAGTTGCACAAGTTTGATGCAGAAAAGACAGAGTGATGACAAATTTTCGTGGCCGCAGTGAAGTGTGAAGAAATCATGAAAAACCCTACTTAGGGTCATCCCCTTGGGTCACCCAATAGACATCCCACAAGGCACCCCTGCGGGTCAACTAGAGCCTATCACGTGAAGCCCTACTGGACATTTTTCCTGTGTCACGTGAGGTACTAATGTGAATGTAATTCTTAAATTTGCAGCTAGAGAACAAAGGAAGTTGGTGTTTCCAATGAATGTAATTCTTAAAGACATATAAGAAAAATGATTTCATGGTTTTCTCTCGCATTGGGTTTCCACGTAAAAATATTGGAGTACTGTGTATGTGTATGATTTCTCATTGTTCATAGTTCATTTATTCTGCACTTGTTGAATGATAATGGTAAATTGATCATAAAGATAAAAAACATTTATATACTATGGATAAAAATGACTAAATTTCTCTATTACTGATTCAAACCCCCTCTCAGTAATCAAATAATTGGTATCAAAGCAGGTTCCTTCAGAAATCAGTTTAACCACTTAAAGGTAGATCATGGAGAGCAACAATATGTATAAAAATGCAATACCACAGTGTGATGGAAAAAACTATGTATTTTGGAGAAGAAGGATGAAAACATATGTACAAAGTTTCCTTCCATTGTGATGGTATTGGTCATTTTTCTAACAAATGTCCCCATAAGAAAAACAAAAGAAATGAAGAATATGATTCAAATAGAAAATAAATGTACAAAGGAAAGAAAACCAAAAAGAAATTCTTCAAGAAAAGATTTTGTAGAAAAGAAGATATCACCTCATCATGTGAAGATGAAGACAATGGAAGTGAGACAGAAAGGGTTCTATTCATGGAAGTAGAAGACTCTGATTAACAAGGCACCGAAGAAGAATATGAAGAGGCATAATTTGACTACGTAGAAGAATTGATGAGCACAATAGAAGTTATAAAAAGGGAAAAGAAGAAAAATAAGTCGCTACAGGAAAAACTAAAAAGAAAAGAGGAATATCAAAGTTCCAACTCTGAAGAAATAGGACAAATGATCACTAAATTGAAAATCCAAGTTGAATAAGACAAAAGAATTGAAGAAACACTAAAAGAACGGTTGGAAGAAAAGGACAGGATCATTGGAAATTTGGAAGCAAACATTGTCACATTGAGAAAAGACCTTCAAAAGAAAAACATGCAAAAAAACTCAAAAGTTTTGAACGATATTATCAACAGTCAAAGGCCAAATCATGACAATTTCGGACTTGGATACAATCAGACAAAAAAGGGATCAAGCTCCAAAACAACAGATGAAGAAACACAACCAAGAATTTATGTAGAGATAGTTAGAGGAGACAATAAGTTCTATAAATAACATCACAAAGACATTCCTCCACTTAGAAGAATCAGATTTTAGAATCAGTGACAGTCAGAAACAAGAAGGCCTCAAGAAGAAGAAGGGATCATAAGAGTAACTCATTTTAGAAGATCTATAGCTCCTAGGTATCAAAATATATTTCTTGGCTTATGTTATTCATGTAAAAAATTTGGACATAATTCTATGAATTGTAGAGCTAATAACATGAACATAGAAAACCATGAATGTTATGCACAAAATGATTATTCAACAAGGTCGAGTGAAACACAAAGAAGAAGCTACAACATGTTTGAATCCTTGAGCACTGGAGTGGAATGCTGCAAGTGAAAAAACTTTGGACACATGGCCAAATATTGTAGAATGATAGTAACTCCTAGAGAATCTAAATAGAATAACAAAAATCACAGACAAAAACCTCAACAAAGAATATGGATAAGAAAGCAGAATCAATACAACAATGAAGAATGTGTACTCGATCTACAAGCTAAACACAAAAAACGTGGTTGGTATGTTGACAATAGTTGCTCAAAGCACATGCCAGGTGATGAGGACATGTTTCTAACCTTGAGAAAGGAAAGAGATGGATCAGTCTCCTTTGGAAATGATGACTTAGTTCGATTAATTGGAAAAGGCACAATCGAAATTGGAAATAAGGATACCAAGGCAGAGAATGTTTTACTAGTGGAAGATATGAAACACAATCTTTTGAGTGTAATTCAAATGTGTGACTGAGGTCATAAAATTGTGTTTGATTCACAAAAATGAAAGATAAAAAAGAAAGATTCAGGAATATTAGTGGCAAAAAGCTATGATAACTTCAAGCAACATATATGTACTAAGTAAAATTCGAAAATAAAAATGTTGTTTAAGAAAGGAAGATGAAGTTTGGTTATGGAACAGACGAATGGGTCACATAAATTTCAATAATCTTGTCAAGGTTAGCAAAATGAAAGCAGTAAAAGAAATTCCCCAGATCATGAATCCAACAAGAATATTATGCAAGTTTGTCAAAAAGGAGAGAAAACAAATACCAAGTTCAAAACAAAGGAGTACTCCATAACAAGACCACTGGAAATTGTGCATATTGATCTAGTTGGACCAGCTAGAATGAAAGGTTTGAAAGGTGAATAGTATTTTATGCTATTATTTGATGATTTTACAAGAATTGTTGTATTTTGTTTTCTCAAGGTAAAGTTAGAGGCATTTGAGAACTTCAAAGTGTACAAGGAGATGGTTGAAAATGAAACAGATTCGAAAATAAAAATCTTAAGATCGGACAATGGAGGAGAGTTTACTTCAAAAGAATTATGTAGTAAGCATGGGATAAAAAGGAAATTCTCAATTGACAAGACACCACTACAAAATGTAGTTGTTGAAAGAAAGAACAAGACAATACAAAAAATGGCTCAAACTATGTTAATGGATTCCAAGTTGACAGATGTATTTTGGGCACAGGCAGGGCATACATCAGTTCACTTTCAAAACAAAGGAATTCTTAGAAACAATAGTGATAACACTCTGTATGAGATTTGGAAAGGAATACCAATGAATGTGAAGCATTTCATAGTTTTTGGAAGCAAATACTACATTAAAAGAGAAAATGGAAGAATGGGAAAGTTTGATTCTCGTGTTGACAAGGGTATACATTTTGGGTACTCAAGCACAAGAAAATCATACAAATGTTTCAATTTAAGGCTCAACAAAATTGTGGAAAGCATCAATGTGACTTTTTATGAGACAGGTGGACGTAGAATACAAGAAGAAGAAAAGGATTCAATAGAACAGGTTCACAAAGAAGAAGAAAAGGAAGAAGATGCAACAAAAGGGGAAGAAGATGAAGAGAAGTTAGAAAATGAAGAGAAATAACAAAAGGATCTTCAATTACCTCCAAATACACCTAGAAAATGAATACATAAGAATCATCCATAAGATTAGATTATTGGGAACAAAGATGCAGGAGTTTAAACTAGAAGAAGAATTCATTCACCAGAACAACTATCCCTAGCACTCTTATCTTCGATTGAGCCAAGCATCTTTGAAGAAGCCAGCAAGGATGAATTATGGATAAAATCCATGGGTGAAGAGTTGGCTCAGATAGAGAAGAATGATACTTGGGAATTGGTTGCAAGGCCAAGGTACAAGAATGTGATTGACAAAAAATGGGTCTTCAAAAATAAATTGAATGAAGATGGATAGGTTACTAGGAAAAAAGATAGATTGGTATGTAAAGGATACACAAAGGTTGAAGGTATCGACTTTGAAGAGACATTTTCCCCAATTTCCAAAATGGAAGCAATTAGATTGATCCTAGCCTATGCATGCTCCAAAAATATTAAAGTGAATCAGATGGACATGAAATCAACCTTCTTGAATGGGGATCTAGAAGAGGAAGTCTACATTGAGAAACCAAAAGGATTTTATCTGTCAAAGAATGAAAGCTACGTTTACAGGTTGAATAAGGCCTTGTATGGTCTCAAACAGGCCCCCAGAGCATGGTATTCCAGACTAGACAGATATTTACAGCAACAAGGGTTTAGGAAAGGAAATGCAGACAACAACCTATACATCAAGGTAACTTAAGATAGTATTTTGTTAATTGAATTTTATGTTGATGATATTATCTTTGGAAGTGATGATGATAAGATGAGCTAGAAATTTGCAAAGGATATGCATAATGATTTCGATATGTCATTGCTTGGAGAATTATCTTTCTTTTTGGTTCTTTATATATGTCAAAGCAACCAAGGAATTTTTATCTCTCAAACCAAGTACATTAGAGAGATGATAAAGAGGTTTGGAATGGAATATTGTAAACCAATCAACACTCTCATGCAAACCAGTTGCAAGTTAAGTAAATATGATGATTCAAAGTTTACAGATCAGAGGTAGTACAGGTCAATGATTGGAAACTTATTTTATGTGACAACACCCAGATCAGATGTAATGCAGGTAGTCAGATAGGTGGCACGATTTCAAGCAACACCAAAGGAATCACATGTTATAGCAGTAAAGAGAATATTCAAATATATTAAGGGTACAAAATAATTTGGATTATGGTATCCAAAAGGAAAGGATATATCACTTATTGCCTACACAGGTGCAGATTGGGAAGTTTGCATTGATGATCAGAGAAGTACGAGTGGAGAAACATTCTACTTGAGTGAGTGTTTGGTATACTGGCTAAGCAAGAAACAATCATCAATATCATTGTCTGCAACCGGAGTAGAGTATATTGTAGAAAAGGCATGTTATACACAAGTTCTATGGATGAAACAAAGTTTGAAAGATATACATATTGAGTACGATGATCCCATTCCGATATTTTGTGACAACACAAGAGCCATCAGTATCTCAAAGAATCTAGTGATGCACTCCAAGATGAAGAACATTCCAGTAAAGTTTCACTTTCTACGGTAATAGGTTGGAGAGAAGAACATCATAGTTGACTATGTGGGAACAAAAGAACATATTGCAAATATCTTTACAAAACCACTTCCAAGGGAAGCTTTTGAGTATCTTCGACAAAGAATCGAAGTAATTTCCACTCCTAAGTGAATGTTTTTGAATTCTTATCTTATATTTCTTAGATTTACATGAGGAAGCACCATAAAAAGGACTGTTTATTTTGGAAGAGAAATATTAGGGAGAGTTCAGTCAGGGGGAGTAGCCCCGACAGGAAGTTACCTTTGTCATTGATTTCAAAGGGGAAGAGTTTTCTCAGATGCATGGAAAGAGAGTTAGATATTTGGAGATAGCACCTAGGCATGGTTTTGGGGGGAGCGATGGTCACAGGGGGAGAAGGTGCTTCAACTTTGCATTAGAGTGTTTCCACCAATGCCAAAGTGGGAGATTGTTGATTAATTGGGTTGGTTTTCATTGATGTCAACCCTTGAAGCAATTCCGGTAGAAAATTCGGATAGCCCCAACAATATGGTTAAAGGACACATGTTTTTTTGATGTATAAAGGTATGAAAATTAGTGTATTTATAGGTAAGACTATTCTAGATGAATAGTACATGTCATGCCATTTATGGTGATATGTGGAATGTCACATAAATCCTCACGGTTAGAGATTTATATCCTTGTGAAGTTAGATAACCCTCATGAGTTATCTAGAAGCCACTCGAAGGTCAAATAAGTCAATTTATTCTAGAAGATCCTAGAAGAAGTTTACTAGTCAAAGTGGTTATAACTAGGAGTTAATCATGAGTTAAGTGGTTGCAAAAAGAAAATAATTAAAACTAATTTTTCCATGAGTAGAAGTGGTGAGTTTATTGTTTGTGGATAAAGTGGTTGTAAGTGGACAAAGTGGTTAGAAGTGGGTTAGCCCTAAAAGAGGGAAGTTGGTTAAATTGAGTTAGAATATAACCCCTTGAGGAAGCTACATGGAAGTATAAATAAGATAGTAAGGATCTCATATTAGCACCTATTGAGCACATTGAATATATATTATTGTGAAAGGATTATTGCAGGTACTAATTTATACATCTACAGTTGCACAAGTTTGACAAAAAAAAGACAGAGAGACGGAAAATTTTCATGGTTGCAATGAAGTGCGAAGGAATCGTGAAAAACTCTAATTAGGGTCATCCTCACTAGTCACCCAGTAGACGTCCTGCGAGGCACCCTCACAGGTCAAGTAGATCATGTCACGTGATGCGCCACTGGACATCTCTCCCACGTCACACGAGGCACTACCAGAAGTGAAGTTTGAGGTGTGGTTCAAGCTTTATAGGTTGAACAGAGTCTAGGAATTTCAAGAGTGATTAGGTACATCAGATTTGTCTATCGGTTCAAAAAGTTATGTCATATTCTTATGTATAGTTGGATGTTGTTTTCTACATGAGATATGGTTATTGGAGATTGAGAATTTTCCCTAGAGAGTTTGGTGGTTGTATGACACTTACTGTATGAGTCAAATATACATAAATGCAGTGCTGGTATGTATGGTATTTATCATTGGTACATCTTGTTGGTTTGAGAGTTGAGACATATCTTGTACTTCTTGGTACATGGTTGAGAGTTTTTGTGGTACATGGTTGAGGGTTCTTAGTTATGGTGTATTGCTGAAGTTGTTGGTATAGTTTGAGGCTGCATACCAGTGAGGGTTTGTTGTCTAGTCCATGTGAGGGTTTATTACACATGATTATGATTGTATGCACATTACTAGAGAGACATAGATGCACCTAGTTTGAGTGTTATTCTTGTGACATTGGGTATGGGATCTATGTTATCATATATGATCTATTGAAGATATTATTGGTTAAGGTTTTTGATATATTTGGTATATGTTGGTACAAGTTATTGACATAGGTTGATTATAGGTTATTGATACATGTTTATTGCAGGTTGTTGGTACAAGTTGACTACAGGTTATTGGTACAAGTTGGGTACAGGTTATTGGAACATATTGGTACAAGTTTACAGTGGCATATCTCATAGTGACACTATGGCGGTAGTCTCATCATCTATTTGACACTTTATTTCAGGGCGGTTGGACGGGGCAAGGATAGGTGGTTGTAGCCACATTCTAGTTGTATCCAAAGAACATAGGAGGTTGTAGCCTCCTTCTAGTTGTAGCTAGAGAATTGGGGAGTTGGAGCTTCCCTCAGGTTGTAGCCTAAAAATATAGGGGGTTGAAGCCTCCTTCTAGTTGCAGCTAGAGAACAAAGGAATTTGGTGCTTTCAATGAATTTAATTATTAAATACATATAATAAAAATCATTATGTGGTTTTCTCTCGCATTGGGTTTCCACGTAAAAATATTGGTGTACTGTCTATGTGTATGATTTCTCATTTTTCATGGTTCATTTATTCTGCACTTGTTGAATGAAAATGGTAAATTGATCATAAATATAAACAACATTTATATACTATGGATAAAAAGGACTAAATTTCTCTATTATTGATTCACCCCCCCTCTTAGTAATCCAATAGTAGTCCACCTGGAGACTAAGGAAACCAAGAAAGATTGAACAAAGTCGGAAGTGTGTATTTTTAAGCTTGTCATAGGTCACCACCTATGGTGAGGAGGCTCATTAGAGTTTTCATTCATCATATTGAACTCAACCACACATATAATGAGCCCTAGAAGACACTTCAACGTCCACATGGACCAATTCCAAGCTCCCACGTGTCCACTTATTCACATTGACATCATCCAAATTTCAAACATTTTCCCCAAACTTCAAAAGGCTCCGACCGATAGGGAAAATAATGCATGTATTCAAATAGGGGCAAGAGGGAGACTGTTTCAGGCGAGTGGTAGGATTTGATGACATCCTTCCAAATCAATTGGAAAATATGTGACATGTAATATGATATACAGTATCACATTTTCCATCATTCACCCATCATCATACCCATGCCTATGACCTGACAGGGACCAATAATCATCACCTAGACATGTGCATTCAGGCAAGCCATAGATTTTCATAAATCCTGTCAAGCATAGAAAATTGTTGCCTCTCATTAGCTACCTGCTCAAACCTGTGTCGGGTTTTTATAAGAGAAATAAACATACATCATAATACACTCATCATCGAGTGATCTAGGTTCTAAAGGTGAGTTACTTGGGTGCCAGGAGTTTCAAATGATGACCTACCTATGTTAACCCTCTGCTCAGGAGTGGGTTATGAACCATCTTGGATATAGATGTTGGGACAGTGTTTTCTTTGTTTCATTATGAAAAGGATGTCCTTCTCTCATATCATTAGCATGATCTTGAAGGAAAAGAGGAATTCGGGAGTCCACCCTAAAGAGTATTTTCCAATCCAATCAGTGCACTGGAGAAGCTTGAAGAAGAGGATACAATGAGTTGGTCCATTTTACTTGATGTTATCGATCATTGCTAGCTGGAAGGAAGCATTTAGCATATATCGTCTTAGCAGCTGAGGTAAAAGGCTTATGATGAAATTATGGGAATCGATTGAGCCACCTAGAAGTACTTAAGACAAGGATAAATTGGACAAGGACAACACACCCAACAATAGTATTAGCAAGGCTCGCATGGAGGTAGAAGTTGGTTTCTTCCTAGTAAAATTTGGTAAAATCAGTTGAGAAGATGAAAATGGTTAGAAATCCAGACACAGTATCAAGATTCTGACAAGTTGAAATTGATTTTCAAGAAGCAATGTTGGTTCGAGAAAGAAGTTTTCTCTCAAGCAAGAGCAACTATAAATCGACAAAAGGAGCTCATTTTTAGGGTCAACAATTTGGGGAATTTAAGAGTATCTTATACACAAGTTGTTTGATCAAAGATCCCCTCAGACCTAGTCCAATTTTCAAGGATGTAGGCTGGAAGAGATTCATCCCCTCCGTTATGATTTAGTACATGCTTCTTTTTGTATGTTCTCTTGTAAAAGCCATCCCTCTAATTCCATGGATTCTTGTATCCAATCCCCATCAATAAAATCTTGTGCAACAAGTTTTATGACATGTACAATGTTACTGTGTGGTTTTTAGCTTATGATACTGAAGTGATTTCCTTTGAATGTATGACTAATTCATCTCATTTTTTCATGTATTTAATGATGTGCAAAGGGTACCTCCATGGATTTGATTATATGAAAATTTTTACTCTTTGATGCATGGTTTAATGATATGGTATATATGTTAGAACTATTGAATTGTTAATTTCTCAGTACGTTATTATGTCCATACGTTGTGAGATTCACCTCAAAGTTGCTTTACATGTCTATTTTATATTTCTTCTGAATTCACCCCTTCTCAAACTTAAACCAAATTGTCTAGAGTACTCATGGACACATGCCCCTTTGAATTGAATGTCTTGGTATTGGTTCTGGTATTGTGTGAGGGCCAAGAGTTTTATAAGAGAGAGGGAGAGAAAAACTTACCCAAAATTTTACATAATTTATTT
The DNA here is from genome assembly GCA_032191745.1 of Picea mariana. Taxonomy (NCBI): domain Eukaryota; kingdom Viridiplantae; phylum Streptophyta; class Pinopsida; order Pinales; family Pinaceae; genus Picea; species Picea mariana. The sequence continues at coordinate 251,422 of JASDQU010100730.1, read as the reverse complement.
TGTTAATCAACATGGCTTTAAGACTTGTTCTAGGTATTAGCCCCCGGGGTGCCTCAACATATTTCCATTTATAGCCTGGAGCATATTGAGGGATAACATGAACCATCAAAAGATATAGATCTAGAAGAGACTACTACAATGATATCTTATCATTCATTTACTGGCACCAATACTCCATAAACCCTAAATATAGAAGGATACATAAAAAGTAAAAAGGTAACAATGTTGATTGATTCTGGTAGAACCCATAACTTCATCAGTTACAAATTAAAACAAAAAAGACTTAATTGCTTTGTATTTCCACCACAAACGTTTTAAGTAATTATTGAAAATGGAGGTACCATAAGTTATTCAGGGAAGTGCCATAGTATTAACCTCAACATGGGGGATTATTTGTTGGATAGTCCCATGATTTCCATAAAAATGGGTGGTGTTGATATTGTATTATGGGTCCAATGGTTAAAATCATTGGGAACAATGACCCTTAATTTTCAATACCTTTTCATGATATTTTCCTCAGAATGTAAGGAAATTGAGCTTAGAGGTATCCAAGGGAAACCCTCTAAGGTGATAAGCTCTAATAGAATGAGAAAATTACTCAAAAGGGGACACCATGGTGTAATTACACAATTGTGATCACTATATATTCAAACAACTATATCCTCTACTCCATTGGATCTGCATATAGTTATCAACAATCATTCCAAGGTATTCGGAGAAATGCCTAAGGGTCCTCCACATGCTCGAGATCATTCCCATGCTATTCATTTTCAACTAGGAAGTGTACCACCTAACATTTAGCCTTATAGGTATCCATAGGCATAGAAGAGTGATATTGAGCATATGATCAAAGAAAGTTTAGAGGTTGGCATAATTCAACCTAGCCAACATTATTTCTCTTTAGTAGGGATGATGGTTACGAAAAAGGATGGTTCATGGTGTATGTGTCCACATTATAGACAACTCAACAAAATGACCATCAACGATAAGTTTCCTATTTCTGTCATTGATGAATTATTAGATGAATTGCATGGAGAAATTTTCTTTACGAAGTTGTATCTTCGTTTAGGATATCATCAAATCAGAATGAGAAAGGAAGACATTCCAAAAATAGACTTTAGAACACATGAAGGTCATTATGAGTTTTTGGTTATGCCATTTGGAATTACTAATGCACCTTCAACATTTCAAAGCTTGATGAATTATATTTTAAAACCCTTTCTTAGAAAAATTATGTTAGTATTTTTTGATGACATACTAATCTACAACAAATATTGGGAAGATCATGTACAACATGTTGATAGAGCATTACAACTATTGGAAGAGAAACACCTTTATTCTAATCCTTCCAAGTGTTCCTTTGGGGTTCAAGAAGTGGAATATTTGAGTCATATGGTATCTCATGAATGTGTAAAAGTGGATCCTAACAAAATTAAATCTATGAGGGAATGGCCAATTCCTAAAAAATTGAATAAACTTAGAGGATTCTTAGGATTTATAGGCTATTACTACAAGTTTGTCAGGAACTATGGTCAAATAATAGCACCTCTACCAACATTATTAAAGAAGGAGTAATTTTCTTGGACTCAAGAAACAACCAAATATTTTGAAAAACTTAAGGAGCCTATGTGTACATTTTTTGTCCTAGCCACACCTGAATTCACCAAAATATTTATTGTGGAGTGTGATGCATCAGGACATGGCATTGGTGCAGTTTTAATGCAAGAAGAAAGACCCATTTCTTTTGAAAGTATCCAACTTAAAGGAAAAACCTTACTCAAACCCATTTATGAAAAATAAAGTTTGGCCATATTGCATGCAATTGAGAAATGGTGCCCTTACCTAATAGGAAAACACTTCAAAGAAAAAACATATCATGATAGTTTGAAGTAATTATTGGAGAAAAAATTATCTTCAGAAGATGAACAAAAATGGGTTACAAAGATGCTAGGTTATGACTTTGAAATTATCTACAAAAAAAGGAAAACAAAATATTGTGGTAGATGCACTTTCAAGGAAAGAAGAATAAATAGAGGGTTCACTATGTGCTATTTCTATTATGCAATCTAATTGGGTGGAAGAATCAAAGACATAATTGAAGAAATATCAAGAAGTATGCAAGATCATTCAACAACAACAAGATGACCCCATTTCATTAGATAATTTGTATGGAATAATGATTTGATATGGTATTATGATTTCTTATATTTATGTAAGAATTCCCAACTCAAACAGAAGGTCCTTATGGAGTGGCACATTTTTCCTATAGGAGGACATTCAGTATTCTTTAAAACTTACCACATGATCAAGAAGGATTTCTTCTGGGAAGGTCTTAAAACTGATGTACAAAATTTTGTGTATGAATGTGTGGTCTACCAATAAAACAAGTGAGAGACAATAACTATTCCCGGTATCCTATAACCATTAGCTATACCAAGTCAATGTTGGGGATAAGTTTCAATGGATTTTATTACAAGTTTACCCAAATCTGAAGGAAATATTGTCATCATGGTAGTAGTGGATCCACTAACAAAGTATGCCCATTTGTTTCTCTCTTTCTCATCCTTTTAAATAAAGTAAAGTGGACACAACATTCATGGTAATATTTCAAAAACTACATGGAGTCCCTGAGATTATTGTAAGTGACAGGGATCCAATTTTCACTAGAATTTTTTGGACTAGATTATTTTCTTGTTTGGGTACTCAATTGGATCACAAATCATCTTACCATCCTCAATATGATGGGAAAAGTGATATTGTGAATACATGTCTAGAAGGATATTTTCATTTCTTTACATATGATAAACATACACAATGGGTCAAGTGGTTTCCCTTGGTATAATGGTGGTACAACATATCCTTCCATACTTCATCAAAAATGTCCCCATTTCTAGCACTTTATGGATATCATCCTCAATCCATCACATCACCCTTGAAAGGGACTGCAAAGGTTTAAGTAGTGGAGAAACACATAGGACACCAACAAGAGGTTCCCAAACTATTTAAGGAAAACTTGGTTATGGCATAAAATAGGATGAAACAACAAGAATATCAACATCACAGTGAAACGGAATTTGGCCATTTTTTAGGCTACAACCATATAAATAGATGCATCTCAAGCAATAAAATAAGGATAATAAATTGTCACCCAAATATTATGGCCCTTATAATGTGTTGTAAAGGATTGGAAGTATGACTTAAAAATTGGAGTTTCCCCATCTACATGTGTACATCCGGTCTTCCATATTTCTTTCTTAAAGAAGGTAATCAATGAGAATATCTCAATCCAAACTATTTTACTAGAGATTAAATAAGAAGATAAAATCATACTAGAACCGGAAACAAATTAAGTATCTATGAAACCAAAAAATTACCAAGTACCTTGTCAAATGGAAGAACCTACCAATGGAAGAGGCGACATGGGAAGATGAGTTCTTCATGCAGAAACATCCACAGTTAGTCAAGTGTTGAGGACAACACTTTTTTTAAGGGGAGGGACATGTTAATCCCTATACAAATCCCATGTTAGGTATAGAACCCATTATTAATCCCTATATAGAAGTGTTACATTTCTAGTGTTATATTAGTAGGTCGGCTAGAAGCCTTCATTGTACCATTTCATTATAATTGTACCATTTGTCTCCTATANATATAGATATAGATATAGATATAGATATAGATATAGATATAGATATAGATATAGATATGTATGTATGTATGTATACCAAGGATACCCAGTCTTAGGATCATCTTATCTCATCTTGTACATTGCATATATTGTAAAAGGATGTTTCCCCCTCAAAGTGATTTTTTATTCATTGACTTTTATCATTCTCAAGGAATTGGTTCATAACATGCAACAAAGTCTTACTCAACCAAATTCATTCAATAGTAGTCACATGTCCATTCATGGCCTTTAAAACATCCCAACAATACTTAACACTTATCTAATATCAACACTTGATCCAACACAAGTAAATAAAGGAATAGTAACATCCAACAATTATGTAACAAACATGTATGGGAAATAGCCAAGGCAGATGCCTTAAACTTTATTATATGAAGAATGCTACAATGTACAATAAAAAAACATGGACAACTACCTACGACTAATTTATAGACTACAATTACACAAGGAACAAGTTTCTACAAGAACTATCAATCCAACCGTTGAAGCAGCCACAAGTCTGCCTCTGAAAAGTCATGTCTTATTTTTCTTCTCACTCAACCAATTCAATTCATTCTATTATGTCTAACCTTTAACTTAACACAAATACAAAACTACTTTGCACTCTTTTAGAATGATCAATTTCTTCTTTATTATTGATTATCACTTTTGAGGTGTCCTCCTTTTATATGGGACTTGCCTTGCACTCGTAGGCCCCTTCATTATAAGGTGGAACCAAGTGTCATATATCGACTTGATTTACTTTGGTGACTTTTCCATTGATCATCCACCCAAGTTGGCCCAAATCATCTCAAGTAGCCAAGACACCAATTCATCTCAAGTTGGATCATCCATTGCATTCCATGTCCACCCAATCCGTCCATCCAACATGTCCCAAGTCCTCCCTTTCCATCTTTCCAACTCATCTCAAGTTCACAAAATCCATCCATACAAGTCATCCCAAACCATCAAATACCGCACAATTTCACCCAAACCGTCTGACTCCATATGACTACACCCAAACCATCTGATTCCACATGATTGCCCCAAACTATCCGAGTCTATCTTACTACACCCATCAATGCACCCAAGTGCATCCAATTGATGTGTGCTGGATGGATGCATTCTTGGTGGATGTACACCTAATGAGTGCATCCCACAATTGTGATCCACAAATACTTGTGCCCAAAGGAACTTTTATTTTCTATTGTAACCCCCAAGTGTGGGTCTCCCAACTCCATTGGTCCTTATATAGTCCAAACACCCAATCCAATCAAGCTCTCTATGCCAATATTTTCATTCATTCGAAGTGCAGTTTTTCATATAGGTTTTCCATCACAACCTTCATACATTTCCTCACCAATTTCCCTTCCAAGATTCTCTTTGTGCATCCAACTACTGTAAACCACCAATGCCTATTGTGTACCTAGTTTATGAGAAAGGTCACTCAACATGTTCACGATGTTCCTCGCCAATGGGCCAAGGAACCCAAAACTTACTCTTATCATCATCATCCTTCTATCATGTAGATAAGTGACAATTAATGACCACCAAGGTGATAATGTAGTGGAGGAACCCAATTTTTATCAAGGTGAGGGCCTTACATCCTCCCCCACTAAAATTAATTTACATCCTTGGAAACATTCTCAAGAACTTTATTTCCTTCAATTCCATTGGAAAACCCATGCATCCATTCTCAATTAACTCTTTCAACTACTCCACACTGTCCATCCTATAATTTCCATGCCACTTCCCATTGCACCATTTATTCCTTTGAACAAGTGTCTCTTCCCAACTTCTGTCAACAATTCCTCTTAGATTTATTATTGCTACTTCTTCTTGCTACAATTGTAATCTAAGTCCAATAGTTTTGCAACTACCTTTTGTTGTTATAGTTGCAATCTACCCTTCATTAAGAAGACCATCAAAATTTCCAAGTGTTTCACTATCCAAATATACAAATGAATGTTATGAACCAATGCCTTGATAATGATAAAAAGTCAATTAATAATGGCCCACTTTGAGGGGGAAACCTCCTTTTACAATACATTCAATTTACAAGAAAAGATAAGATGATCCTAAGACTAGGTCTCCTTGGCATATATATAGGAGACAAAGGGTACAGTGAAAGGTTTTATCCAACCTACTAATATAACACTATAAATGTAATATAACAACATCTAGGGCTTAATAAAGGTTTTTATTCTTAGCATGGGGCTTTTTCTATGGATTAACATGACCCTCTCCTTCAAACAAGTGTTTTCCTCGACACTTGACTAATCACGAGTGTTTTTGCAAGAAGAACTCATCTTCCCATGTAGCCTCTTCCACTGGTAGGTTATTCCATTTGATGAGGTACTCAATAATTTCTTGATTTTTAGTTGTTTAACCCTTGTTTCAAGGATTTTTTCTGGCTCTAGTATGATTTTCCCTTCTCCATAAATATCTGGTAAAATAGCTTAGACTACGATCTTTCCATCGATTATCTTCTTTAAGCAAGACATGAAAAATTGTATGTACACTTTCTAGTTGTAAATGAATATCATGGTTATGATCTAGAGTAGGTGGAATACCCTTAGGCATCTCTCCAAATACCTTGGAATGATCATTGATAACTTTTTGGAGATCCACTAGATAAGTGGATATATATGTTTGGATCTCTAGTGAGCACAATTGTGCAATTACTCCATGGTGTCCATTTTTGAGTAATTTTTTCATGTTGTCAAAGATTATCACTTTAGAGTGTTTCCCTTGGATACCTCTAAGATCAATTTCCTTTCCTTCTGAGGAAAATCTCATGAAAATATCTTGAAAATCAAGGGCCATTGTTCCCAATTATTGTAACCACTGGACCCTTAATACAACATCAACACCCCCCATATATATTTCAATCATGGAACTATCCAATAAATACTCCCCCATATTGATATTAATACTATGAAACTTCCCTGAACAATTCATGATACCTCCATATGAAATCATTATTGAAACTTTGGTGCTTGAAATAGAGAGTAATTGAGAAATTTTTCTAATTTGTAGTCAATGAAGTTATGGGTACTACCATAATAAATCAACACTATTACCTTTTTATTTTTGATATATCCTTCTATATTGAGGGTGTATGGAGTATTGAGATCGACTAACACTCGACAAGATATCATTGGAGTAGTATCTTCTAGCTCTAGATCCTATGAAGGTTCCAATTCTTGATCTTCACTTTCTATGTAGAATGCTTTCTTCTCACTGCATTTATGCCCCTTACTATACTTTCTGTCACAATTCAAACATAGTCCCTTTTATCTTTTTTTATACATTTTTTGTGGCGTCAACCTTGTTGGTTGATTACCATCAAAATTCCTCATATCGATCTTCAGACTGAAGTAGTTCCTTGGTGCTGACTTGAAGCCCTGATGATGTGGATCTTGGAGTGATGAATGATAGACTACTGATAGACTACTGCTTTAACCACTAATTTTTTCTTCTGCACAACTATCATTTTGGACGGGGCCATCCCTGTACTTAGAAATTGTATAGTGTCTGCGAAGTAGTCGTCCACCATTTTAATTGCAAATAGTTGTGCATATAGAAAGTTGTCATTTGAAATCCCTTCATCTTCTCCTAATAGTATTCACAATAAATGGTCTAGTCCTGCATTCAAATTTCCTGGTTTCACAACAACCTCAAAATCGTATGCTTGAAACAACAGTAAACACCTACATATTCTCCCCCCCAACACTATCTTATTCACTAAGTATTTTAGTGCAAAATAGTCTGTATACATCTTAAAATGAGAACCCAATAAATAATGTCAAAAAGTTTGTAGCGCATATACCATTTCCAATCCTTCTTGTTCTGTCATAGTATAATTCTTATCTACTATGAAAATTATCTAGATGGATATCAGTGGCCACCCACCTTTTCCAACTGGCTCAAAACAATTTTCTGGCAATTTTGGTAATTTACTATTTTTAGCAGGTTTTAACTTCCAGGGCCATTTTGAGGCCCTAAATGATGTTTTTGGGAAAAAAAGTTTTCAACATGAAAGTTCCTTCGATATTGTGGCTAAAATGAATATCCTCGACAATACCTTTCCAATGGGATATCATACACCTAAAATGGAGATCGTATGCAAACGTTACGACCCTGAGAAGTTGATGTACTAACTTACCCAAACGGGGCCCACATGACTTTTGGCACTTCATCTCCTAGGGTTAGGTTTTTGGATGTCTAGGGGTTTTGGCATTCTTTATTATTGTAAAAATACCTTTAGATCCTCATTGTAATTATCTTCTTGCGAATGAGCGCAACCATTGTTGGGGCTCAGAAATGTCCTATTCTCATCCACCTTTCCCTTCATCATTCTTCACATTTCATCGCCCCATTAACCTTTCACAATATCATTTCCATAAATATACTTGGGTTTCACCTTATTGTTCTCCACTTTATTTATTTTAGTATTTAAAAGGAATTTGTGATTAAATGTTAGAAAATCAACATGTTTTCATATATATCTCAAATATGTGTGAGCTTTGTAATGTGTAGGAATATATGAACGATTAATTCAAAGGAATTCTTGAATAATTCATCCACCATTTCAATATTTGAGGAGATAATTCAATCCCATTCCAAGGATAAGATCACAGAGATTTGGTTGGAATATCTTATCTAAGATATATGAGAGATATGTGTGAGGATTTAAAGGGATTATATTTTGTAATAATGGGAAATAGGTTGAGAGAATAGTGGATCTGTAATAATGAGATGGTTATCTTATATTCAAGGCTCTCATGTATAAAAGAGAGTGCTCTCTCTTCATGAGGGGGGAATTAGAGAATTCAATTAGGATGTAATTAGAATTAGAGTAGTCATTAAGATTCGAAAGAGAAAGGGATTATTAGCTTTGATTCATATTCTTTCATTGTTATGCTTTCATGATTGTCATTTGATTATTGTTATGTAATTCAAGATATCTTTATTGTGTTAGCTCATATATGTTATTTGTCGTTAAGTCTTCACATGTTGTATTTCTTTTCCTTTATGCAATTTCCTGCTTTCCTAGATTAATGTTTCCTGCTTTCCTAGATTAGTTTCATTTCGGCAATTTAAATTAGATTACTCCTACTTCAGTCCTGCATATATAGTGTGTGTTCTTCGTAAGCCTACGAACCTCGGATTGACAAATTAAATGGTTGGGAAAATACTACAACGGAATTAAATGACAATATTTCCACCTAACATTTTGGTGCCGTTGCCGGGGAAGCACGATGGATTGAGGTTTAGTTTGATTTCCTACAAGTGTTCCTGCATGTGTTGGTAAGGGGTCATAGTAGCTACTTGAGTGGAGACTCCTCATGTTCTCCCTACCAACTCTAGAGTGTGAATAGACATGATCCTAACTCTGAGGTGACATATGGTTAAGGACATGTAGGTTAGTGTAAATTTCAATTCATGCAAGTGTGATTAGACATGATCCTAACTCCAAGGTGACATACAGGTAAAGACATGTAGGGTAGTGTAAAATTTCAATTCTTTCAAGTATGTCTGCATGTGTTGGTAAGGGGTCATAGCAACTACTTGAGTGGAGACTCCTCATGTTCTCCCTGCCAGCTCTAGAGTGTGAATTGCATTTCCTGGAAGCGTAATTAGGGTGTAAATTTCAATTTCCACAAGATTAGTTTAAATTTTTGCAAGTGTGATCTACATGTGTTGGTTCTAGGGGTATTAACAGCTACTTGAATGGAGACTGCTCATGTTCTCCCTGACCAACTATCAAGAACGTTTCCGCAACTGTGAAGAGTAATTTTTGTTTATGTTTTAGCAAGAGTGTTTTTTAAAGTTTTTCATTTTAATTTAGGTGTTGTAAGAATCCTTCTTTTTAACATGATTTAACAATGAGTGTCAGCTTGGAACTACTCACTCAGATCCTGGCAGACGTCGGGATCTCCTCTTCCTTGGAAGGGGAGATCTTGACAAGGATCAAAGATTCAAATACTCCTCCAGAAACAATTGAAGATTCAACATCTGAAGAATCTTGCATATCCGATGACAAACAATCATTCGAACAAAAGATCGAGGAAGATGAAGAGGAGTTACAACATGATCTGAGTAAGGAAAATCGCACCTACAAAATCCTTATTGAACAATGGTTCTAGGTAACTACTCAATTAGATCAATCTTTTTGTTTTTACTTAGTTAATTTGTCGTTACAGCAACTAGATTCATTCACTCTCGTATATTTTTATTTTTCATTCAAGAAATTGCCACTGAACATATTGTTGTTACTGCTACGTGAGTGGATACACTGGAAGTTTAATTACATGTAACTAATTTTTAATTCTAATTAGCATAAAGTAGGTAGATTTTTCATTTTTTTATTTTTTTTAGAATAAGTATGCTCTCCTCCGCGCTTCGAGCGATCGCCAGGATAAAAAAATAGGGATGATTTGGATTTCAAGAATGAATGTTTTAACATGCTTAACAGTAAATCACAATAAAACCAATTTTACATGTTGTTACAGCATGCTGAAACAGTGAAATATTCGCTGCCATAGCATGTTGAAACAGTGAAATTTTTACATGTTGTTACAGCATGCTGAAACAGTGAATTTTTTTTTAAATGCTGAGACATTCGTTGTTACAGAAAAATTTTATATGCTGAAATAGTGAAATTTTGACATGTTATAGCATGCTGAAATAGTGAATTTTTTTTTAAATGCTGAAACAATGAAAATTTTACATGCTGTTACAACATGATGATATAACAAAAATTTTCATGCTTTTACTTGCCGTAATAGTGACGTTTTTTCTATAACAATGTTTGAATAAATTTGTAGATCTGCAAACAATAAAACAATAAAATGACAAAACAATAATGGCATTAGGAAATAATTAAAAAAAACAAAACAAAACAAAACTGAAACTGTGATAACAAACCCTTTGTTTTTTTCCACAATCCAACTATGACGGCAATAATCTTCTATCTCAGTCCTTGGCTTGAATCACAACAATACTGTGAATCTTGATGACCATCGATCTGAACTTCTCTGTGAGAGACAAGCTCTAGAAGTTTTACCATAGCAGGCATCATCTAGTTTTCAATTTCTTCAAAGGTAATTGCCAGAAAACGTAATTGCCAAAAATGCATAACTGTTAAAACACATGATTTTAAAACGCATTTTCTGAGCAATCTGAGGCAAATTAGAAAAAAATAAAACATTGGGTTTGCTTGAGAACGGAGGCAGTTAGGTAACACGTGATCTATTTTGGGATTTCACAACCATTTGGTAGAAAATCAGGGTTCTTCGGAGCTCCGTTTTGCAGACTGCGTGAGGAACAAAATGATTTGTTTTGAATACAACACCCTCCAAGAAGAAGAACTCAAGTTAATAACAAATTGTTCTACACATGACACATGATCTAAGAGTCTAATTTGATTTACTAATCATCATTCAATATTTCAATCTCTTTTAGATCTTTAGTTAAACTCCAAATCGTGGCAGCTTCCAATGTCATTGCCTCGTTGTTTTATAACACAAATTATTTTTGTTTTATTTTATTATAAAACAAAAACAATGAAAACAAACAAAGAAATATAATAACTGTTTTTGTTTCATTTTAGTTATAAAACAAAAGCTCTAAAAACAAACAAACATTTAAAAATTGATTAAAAAAAACAAAACTAAATATATATATATATATATAGAAACAAAACAAAACAAAAACAAACAAAAATTGCAAATGGACACTTTAAAACATTCTTGAAAATAGTAATAAATACATGTTTTTACGTTTAACGTTTCTTTTTTTTTCTTAAATCACTTTGGTGGAAACAATGATGGAACTAACAAGTGCGGACAACAGGTATAACTGCATTTATTTTCTACTTTGAATTTGTTCGCATTTGTACTTAATCTTGCATTTCACATCTTACGTTTCTCTCACAAGTTTGATTGCAGGATTAGTATTTAGATTGATTGCAGGAACAAGACGCTCATAATTCATGCCGAAGTGATTTTCAAGAATCATAAAATTCTTCAAAGAAAACATGTGATAGACAACTTGAAGGAGTTGTTACTAAACAAAAGTTGTTTCACATCATGACGTTTGTTGTTACACAACGATAGCTTGCTATCACACATAAACTTTTTACGCATCCTGATATTTTCTATTACATGACACACATTCCCAAAAACACCATTTTGTGTTATGACTTCTTGCCTTGCATTACTCATTCAAATCATATTGGTCATCCATGTCTTGAAGCCCATTTTCCATTGCCTTATCCTTCACGACTTCATGCATGCCTACCTTTATGAGTTGCATACATTCCTTTGTCTTTTTTTTCAGTTCATTTTTGGCTTCTTTTTCCCTTCCCATTTGCGTTACGAATAAAACCATTTAGTTCCCTTTCCATGATTACATTGCCTTGTTTTCCTTGTCCTGCTGATCCACACTACTTGACCGTGAGTTCTTTCCATTTATAGTCCTACCAAATCTTTTTGTACAAACTCACGTTGACTGATGTGGGATTCCTTAAGGCCCACCTTTCAACAAGTCTTGCCCCATCAACCTCAACACCTTATCTGGGATATAGACTAGAGTCCATTTTGAGTACCTGGAGGCTTGCATGCCTTAATGGCAAGTTCTCTTGATGACAATCATGGGAATACATAAATGTCCCTTGATTTTCGGATCTTGCAAGTGGCTTGACATCAAAACATATATTCGCACTTTGCCATATGTACTCAGGTACCTTGGCACTCATTGACATCAATGGTGAGTTGCCTCACATTGGTTAACGACATTCATCGTTGGCTGGTAATCCAATGACTTCTTTTCATGTTCGACATTGACACATTCATTCGCATGATTAGAATTGTACCATTAGGTTTCACAGCGGGTGAAAACTATACACTTTTCATGACTCTATCAACAGTTACAACAGCATGACTACCACTCTCTGAGAGTACTACAGTTCCACTTTCATACTTTCTCTTTTCCATGGTGCATTCAACAGCAGTTCAGATCCCTCCACTTCACATTCTATGATCCAGCAGACAACAGTCATAGCTACAACAACAGTCACTTCCCATATGATCTTACAGCAGTGACATCTTCCATGATCTAGCAGCCGCATCAGCCATATTCCTATTGCATAGTTCATCAACATTTTGGGTAAGTGGAGGCATGTTATTTTCTACACTTTAATCATGTCATTCCTCAAACTTCTAGCAATGAATAATTTGAAAAACTCCCTCATTCAGTTCCCTTTCCTCTTTAACTTTTACGAATTATGCCACGTTGCATGAGGACATGCAACAAGTTCAGTTGGGGGGCGGGGGACATTATTCACTATCACGAATCCATTTTTCCACGACCATCATTCCATTTTTCCATCTCATTTACCAGTTATGAACATTTCTTTTCCAATGATACTTTGTTGCACTTTACTTCATAAGCAATGATATACATATTGGCATGATTCACACATATACAAAAACAAAAAAGGGCTTTCTTATACTCAGTGATGTTTTCCTTATGCACATTGATAGCATACATTTTCCAGTAAAAATATGGGCAAATTATTATCATAACAACAAGAGAACAAATAACAAAATGAATTTTGTTAACACAAGAACCAACATTATTTATATTCATGGTTGTCACACAAGAACCAACTATATGAAAAATGTCAGTTGTTACGCATGTAAATCCCATCCTGGAAAATAGTCATTATCATCACTTAAAGCCAACATTCAGATGCCAAAATTTCTTAAGAAGATCCATGCATGGTTGCATGAGGACATGCAACAAGTTAAGTTGGGGGGCATGTTGGGGCTCAAAAATGTCCTATTATCATCCACCTTTCCCTTCATCATTCTTCACATTTCATATCCCCATTAACCTTTCACAATATCATTTCCATAAATATACTTGGGTTTCACCTTATTGTTCTCCACTTTATTCATTTTAGTATTTAAACGGAATTTGTAATTAAATGTTAGAAAATCAACATGTTTTCATATATATCTCAAATATGTGTGAGCTTTGTAATGTGTAGGAATATATGAAGGATTAATTCAAAGGACTTCTCGAATACTTCATCCACCATTTCAATATTTGAGGAGATAATTCAATCCCATTCCAAGGAGAATATCATGGAGATTTGGTTAGAATATCTTATCTAAGATATATGAGAAATATGTGTGAGGATTTAAAGGGATTATATTTTGTAATAATGGGAAATAGGTTGAGACAATAGTGGATCTATAATAATGAGATGGTTATCTTATCTTCAAGGCTCTCATGTATAAAAGAGAGTGTTCTCTCTTCATGAGGGGGGAATTAGAGAATTCAATTGGGATATAATTAGAATTAGAGTAGTCATTAAGATTCGAAAGAGAAAGGGATTCTTAGATTTGATTCATATTCTTTCATTGTTATGCTTTCATGATTGTCATTTGATTATTGTTATGTAATTCAAGATAGCTTTATTGTGTGAGCTCACATATGTTATTTGTCGTTAACTCTTCACATGTTGTATTTCTTTTCCTTTATGCAATTTTCTGCTTTCCTAGATTAATGTTTCCTGCTTTCCTAGATTAGTTTCATTTCAACAATTTGGATTAGATTACTCCTACTTCAGTCCTACATATATAGTGTGTGTGCTTTGTAAGCCTACGAACCTCGGATTGACAAATTAAATGGTTGGAAAAATACTACAACAGAATTAAATGACAATATTTCTGCCTAACAACCGTCACATCTCTTCTCAAAGATAAGCCTCCACCATTCCAGTAAGCTTGTTTCCGCTACATTTTACAGTGTCAGCTAATTTCATTATTGAAAAGAAAACCAGTTTTATTGTATCTATGTTATTTTGTGTTAAGCACCTGTTAATAATCTGTATTCATTTTTTTTTGCTCATAAAATCTGGATCAGTGGTATCAGAGCGGTCTGCTCCTTGTCATCTTAATGCATGTCCCCAACGAGGTCGGAGTACTAAGATTTGGGTATCGAGCTTGTTTCTCTTGAGGAGAAAATCTCTCGCACGCCCAAGCGACCTAGCATGGCAGGAGAAAAAAAATATGATGGGATAGGAGATCCTTTCAAACTGTTGATTGAGGAATCCCTCACGCAACATAGGAACGAGATGATGGATAGTTTCATGCAGATCCTTCGTCGACTACCAACAGGCGATGCATCTTCTTTGAACGGAGGTGCCGCCCCCTTCAAGGTACAAATAAATTTTATATTCCTATATTTGAAGGTCATATAGACGCAAATGTTGTAGACAAGTGGTTGAATCTACTAGAAGGGTATTTTTCTATCCATAACTTTTCGAATAGAGAAAAGATTACTTTTGCTCTCCTCAAAGTTGTTCCCATGTCAAATATTGGTGGGAAACTTTCTGTGAGCAAAAGGAAACAAATGAACCCTCATTATTTTCAGTCACGACCGCCTAGGAATCCTTCAGGGATGCTATTAAGGAACAATAATACCCTGTTGGAAGTTATGACGACCTATATACCAAATGGATCACACTGTTGCAAGAAAGAGACCAAGTAGTGCCAGATTTCACAAATATCTTCCATACCTTGTGCACCAAGTTGGGTATCAAAGATTTGGAGCGACATATGGTGCTCAAGTATCATGGTTCTCTACATAGATACATCAAGACCGAAATGGAATTTCTTGAAATTTCATCCTTGGGTGTGGCCTACCGATATGTTGTCAAAATCGAGCAGAAGCTTAAACAAAAGACGCGACAATTTGGGCCTGGGAACCCCTCACAAAAAAAGCCAGTAAATGGTGGCCCCAACCCACAGAACAAAGGACAGAGAAAAGATGGATAGTATCAGGACATCCAATCCAGGCCACAAGCAAAGAAGGACACCGAAAAGACAAATAAAAATACTGGGAAGTGGTGCGACTTCCATAAGAGCTCTTGGCATAACACTACTGACTGCTGCTCAAAGAAGTCATTGGTGGATGAAGTGAAAGCCTCTGAATCAGATGCAGATTCCGACTCTGAACCAGAACCAGAAAGGGGAAGATGTATCATTGACGCAGAACCCAGTGCCACCGTTGCTACCACCAAGCTCCAGCCTAGTGAACCGGATGAGCCAGAAGAAGGAGAGTGCCTCTTCCATTCACATATGTGGGTAAAAGGCACCCCGTTGCACTTCATCATTGATAGCGATAGCCAGAAGAACCTCATCTCAGCAGAGGTCGTCAAGCAGTTGGCCCTACCAACAACACTGCACCCACAACCCTACACCATTGGATGGATCCGCCAAGGAAGCGATCTTTGCATCGGCCAACAGTGACGAATGTCGTACTGCATCAAGCCCTTCAAAGAAGAGGTATTGTGTGATGTTTCTCCTCTCAAAATTTGTGATGTTCTTTTGTGCCAACCTTATTTGTGGAAATGTCATACTGTATATGAGTCTAGGCCTTGTAGTGTTATTATTACTTTGAACAAGAAATTGTACAGGATACCCGAGGTAGTCCCACCTAGTGCTATTTCCTTGATCTCTACTAAGAAATGTAGGAAATTCATCTCTCAGATGGGGAAGTTTGTCTTCTTTGTGATTTGTTCTCAGAATAAGTGAAAGATCACAACCACATCCAGTTTCTCTGCATTCGACCTCTCCACACAGCAGAAGCAAGTAGATAAGGTCGTGGAAGAATACTTGGATATATTCTCCTCACGTATAGGGGTACCTCTGCACTTCCATGTCAAGCACCCCATCGATCTGACCCCCGGTGCACCACTTCCCAATGGGCTAGTCTATCACTGCTCTCTATTAGAGAATGAGGAGATCAAGAGACAGATCCAAGAACTTCTCCACAAGGGGCACATCCATCCCAACTCATCACCTTGCGAGAGCCCAATCATGCTGGTACAGAATAAATATGGAACCTGACGACTCTGTATTAATTACCGGGCTCTGAATAAAATCACAGTCAGAAACCGATACCCAATTCCCCAAATCGATGACCTCCTTAATCAACTCATGGGGGCCAAATACTTCAGTAAGATTGATCTGAAGTCTAGCTACCACCAAGTCCTGATAGAACAAAAAGATGTATGGAAGACCGCCTTCAAGTCAAAGGAAGGTATTTTTGAATGGTTCTTCATGCCCTTTGGTTTGAAAAATGCTCCAGCCACTTTCATGAGGATGATGGATGATATCCTGTGACCATTCACCAATAATTTTGTAGTGGTGTATCTGGATGACATTCTAATTTACAGCAAGATTTGGGTCGATCACTTGCAGCATATTCAGCAGGTTTTGCACACCCTGTGGTAGCACAAGGTATACGCCAACTTGGAAAAATTCTCCTTCGGCATGGAAATAGTCCATTACCTGGGCTACATCATTGATTAGCATGGCGTACATGTGGATCCAGCCAAGATCCAAGTCATCCGTGAGTGGCCAGCCCCAACCACACTCACTGAGCTTTGGAGCTTCTTGGGCCTTTCCAATTTCTACCGGAGGTTCGTGTTGGGATTCTCCCATATTGCATGGGCCCTCAGCCAAATAAACAAGGGTGGTGGTAAGGAGAAATTTTTGTGGGGATGGTCCCAACAATAAGCATTTGATGATTTGAAGAAACGCTTGTGCTCATCCCCAATACTTTCACTACCATACCTGCAACATCTCTTTGAGATCGAGACAAATGCTTCAGATTATGTTGTGGGCGTCGTTCTCACTCATCATGACCACCCTATAGCCTATCATAGTGAGACATTGTCAGATACTGTCTGTAAGTACCCTACTTACGACAAAGAAATGTAATTCATTGTGCAAGCCTGATTCTAGTGGAGACATTACATTCTTGGGAAGGAGATAGTCATCCACACTGATCATAAGCCACTGCAGTTCATTCAGAAACAAGGAAAATTACAGAATGACCACCATCAAAAGTGGTCCACATACTTGTAGCAATTTCACCTCAACATCAAGTATAAAATAGGAAGCACCAATCACGTCGTTGATTTCCTCAGTAGACTGCCAATCACAACACTCACCACGGTGCTAGACTCTTGTGGCCATGAGACCTATGGATGGCCCCAACTCTATGAGACAGACCCTGACTTCGCCACCACCTACCAAATGTTAGGTGCAAATGCAGTTTTCTATAATTTCCATATTTAGGATGGGTTGTTGTGTCATCTGGGCCATATCTATGTTCCATAAAGCGAGTGAGTGAATATGATCTGGGAATCCTACTATAGTCAGGTGGCAGGACACTTCGGGCATAAAAAATATAGTGGTGATGCTACAGAAACATTTCTACTAGCTGAAACTTCGATAGGAGGTCAACAAGTATATCAGGTCTTGCATTGCTTGTGCTATTTCCAAATTTACCACTAAGAAACAAGGCCTATACACCCCTCTTCCTACTCCTGACAAGCCATGGGAATCAATCTCAATGGAATACATGTCAGGCCTCCCGTCCACTAAGTGGGGAAATGACTATGTTTTTGTGGTTTTTGATCTCTTTTCTAAGATGGTGATTCTGGTTGCCTGCAAGAAGAGCATTATAGCAGAGGCCACTGCCAAGCTCTTCTTTGAACAAGTCTGGGTACATTTTGGAATCCCACAAACCATTGTCTCAGATCGGGATAGTTGATTTCTTAGTACATTCTGTTCGATCCTCTAGTCACTGCTGGACACCAAGCTCACCAAATCCACGACCTTCCACCCCCAAACAGATGGCCAAACCGAGGTTGTAAATTGAATGATTGTGCATATCCTTCGCATGTATAATTCAAAGCACCCTCACACATGGGATGATATCCTTCCCTATTTCCAACATAGCTACAACCGAGCCCTGCATAGCTCAACCGGCCATATCCCCTTTAAAGTGGGGTTGGGATTCCAACCATTGGGTCCCATAGATGTTGCACTTCCCCTTGCCATCACCTCGACCGACTCATCTCCTGCTCCAACTGAAGCTGAAAAATCCACCCAATTCATTGAGTGAATCCAACACATCCACCAATAGGTTCGAGATATCCTACAAAAGTCCAATGACAAATACATACAACGCCATGATCAACATCGGATGCCACATAAGTTTCAGGTGGGCAATAAAGTTTGGTTGCACTTGCAGAAAGAATGCCTTATAGGACCCCATCAAAAGCTTCACCCACTCCATTATGGGTCGTACACTATCACCAAGGCCGTGGGGGATAAGTCTTTTGAGCTCAACATTCCTCCTTTCCTTGGCCTGCACCTAGTGTTCAACGTGGATCTCCTTCGCCCTTATTTCCCACCATTATTGGACACCTCAGAAGTAACAGAACAACTGGCACCAACAGAGCTCAACCTTGACTCCATAAAACATACATCCAATGATCATATATGGACACACAAATCAAGGGCACTTGATAGCAAATGATCCGGTTTTATCGAGTCATCAAAGCAGGGCAACTCCTACACCAAGGCAAGTGGCTCACCTGGGGCCAAATTCAACAAAAAATTCCTCATTTGATGGGGGACCTCAATGAAATGGAGACCATTGCTTCCTAAGGAGGGAGTATTGATCCATATGGATATTGGTGGCTACCCACCTTTTCCAACTAGCTTAAAACAATTTTCTGGCAATTTTGGTAATTTACTATTTTTAGCAGGTTTTAACTTATGGGGCCATTTTGAGGCCCTAAATGATGTTTTTTGGGAAAACAAGTTTTAAATATGCAATTTTCATTGATATTGTGGCTAAAATTAATCTCCTCGATGATACCTTTCCAATGGGCTATCATACGCCTAAAACGAAGATCGTATGCAAAAGTTATGACCCCGAGAAGTTGATGTACTAACTTACCCAAACGGGGCCCACATGACTTTTGGCGCTTCATCTTCTAGGGTTAGGTTTTTGGATGTATAGGGTTTTTGGAATTACTTCTTATTGTAAAAATTCCTTCAGAGCCTCATTGTAATTATCTTCTTGCGAATGAGTGAAACCGTCTCATCTCTTCTCAGAGATAAGCCACCACCATTCCAACAAGCTTGTTTCCGTTGCATTTTACAGTTTCAGCTTATTTCATTATTGAATAGAAAAACAGTTTTATTGTATCTCTGTTATTTTGTGTTAAGCACCTGTTAATAATCTATATTCATTTCGTTTTTCTCATAAAATCCAGATCAGGAAAACTTCCTGCTTACAAAAGAAATTGGGTGATCTATGTCTCCTTCCCTTGGTTGAGATAGTAATGTGCCCAAAGCTATGGACAATACATCTACATGAACATGAAATTCCTTGTTCCAATATGGAAAGATCAAAATCAGCGTGGTCACTAATTTGTGCTTTAAGGTGTCCAAACCCTTATGACAGTCCTCATTCCACTAGAACTTTGCTTCCTTTTTCAACAATTTCTTCATAGGTTATGTAATCTATGCATATCCTTTGATGAAATTCCTGTAATATCCTATGTGACCCAGATTTTCCCTCAACTATTTGACTAATGTAGGTGGTTGTAAATCTAGAGTCACTGCAATCTTGGCAGGATCCACTAATAAGCTTTGCTTGCGAACCACGTGGCCCAACAAAATTCCAAAAGGTGCGCAAAAAATACATTTCTTCAAATTCAATGAAATATGACATTGTCTACTCCTATCCAACATTAACCCAAGTACTTATATGTGATATTTCAATAGACTAGAGATAGTCCAATCATCTAAGTATACTTCAAGGAACTTATGAATAAATTCCTTAAAAGATGCAACCACAACTCCTGAAAAAACCGCAGGTGCATTCTTCAGTCCAAAGGGCATCACTGTGTACTGGTAACTTCCCCACTCTATTAAAAAAGTATTCTTGTACATGTCCTCTTGCGCAATATTTATCTAATGCCACCCTAATAATCTGTCTATGAAAGGATAAGTTTCCTTCCCTCCTACATTATCTAGTACCTCATCTGTGAATGTTTTTGGGAATGGATCATGTAGAAATGCATCATTCATATTCCTCTGATCTATGAAAATATTGATTTCTCTTGTTTTCTTATCTTTCACTACCATTGGAATTATCCATTATGATTTCACTACTAGTTAAATTATTCTTGCTGCTAACATCCTGTCTATCTCTACCTTCACCTTCTTTGTATACTTCAGATTTAACATGTAGGGTCTTTGTTGCACTATTTTAGCATCGGGTTTCAAAGGGATCTTCATCTTTCCTAATTCCCCAACTATCCCCTTCATCTATGAGAATGTAGTTGGGAATAGATCCTGACACTCACGCAATATATCTACAATATTCTCTATCGTTTCATCATTCCAATAATATCCTATATGTGAAAAATTTGGATTCTTTGTCATCCCAATGTTTACCTTCCACGTCTTTATTGGATCTGTGTATGTAGCAGATTCAATATTTTTCCCTTATATTGCACGTTCCCCTTCATTTTCAGGTACTTTCACATTTATAAGATCTTCCTCATCTTGTTCTTCTTTAGCGACATTGTGACACTCTAGTAATTCATGGATAGTCATAGAATCTCTATGCACACTTCACACCAGTACCACCTCCATCGACCCTTCTTCTAGGAATATATTAGTTCAAATGACCTATAACGCTACATCTATTAGTGGAGATTCATGTTCAAAAGTAAAAGTTACCTTGATTGTTTGAACCAAATCGTCCCAACTTGTTGTTTCTTTGCACATTTCCATCTCCATGTACCAGTTCTTTGTAATTGTATCCAGTGTATGTATAAATCTATGCATCCATTCATTCTTTGATATTGAACTCCGTATAGTTATTCACTGCTCAACATGACCTTCTAGGTAATTTATCCCTGTATACTTCTGTGCAATATTCTCTAACTTGGTACCAAATTTCACCTGCATTAGTATTCGACACTGTGATAAGTCTTCCATCCCTTCTTTATGTGCATCCCACCACCTACCTAGAGTAGCTTTCAGGACAACATCTAGTGCCAACAACCTTTGTTGTTCGACTACCTGTGACTCAAACAACTTTACAAATGAACTGATATCAATGAATCCATCATACATGGGTGGATCACATAGCTTCATTCCAATCCAACGCAATGATCAAGTTATGCGTGCACATCGTCTAGTTGATACTTCATGCATCCTCTATTGCCAATGTTCTAGACCATTCTTTGAATCCAACACATGTGAGCTAATACTTCTCCAACTTAGTGCACCATATGTAGTGGGGTTAATATAATCATCCATCCATGCAGTCATGTTATACAAGTTGTCAATGTCGTTCCCTCTTGTTGGATCTATGTACCTCTTTCCTTCTGTCAAGTCCAATGGTGCAGTAACCTTCAAGTCTCCTACCTCAAATATCATTTCCCTCCTCCTCATATTAATGATCTCTTGATTATCAAAGGACCATTCAATTACCATGAGTGTTGGATATGGCTGACTATCATCCATGATCTCAATGACTTCAAATTATGCTACATTGCGCACTCGATCTATATTCACAGGTACTATCAATCGACCAATCAGGACTATCTTGTGTTGGTTTTCCAACCTTAATTGAACAAGAGACCAAATCAACTTGGGTTTTCCCATCATTTCCCAGGTCTTATTTGGTAATACATTCACATCAGACCCCAAATATAGGATAACATTATCCACATTATATTCCTCAATTTGCGCACTTAATTTGAATTTTTTGTTGGTCCTCTTTTTACACAATACCTGATTCACTACCCTCTGTGCAATAGTGATTTCCCTTTCTTGTGTGAAATGATCAATAATTTCACATAATGCATCCAATGCAGTTTCATCTTTCATCAACTCTATGGAACTTCTCAAACATTCTCTTAAGGTGCTTACCTTCCCTAGTGGATTCTCTGGCATAGTACGATCACATACATGAGGCATAAAGGATGTTGATGCTACCCAATCTGGTCCAAGTATCTCTTTTCTTTCCTTTTGATACATCTCCTTTTCTTACCGAGGATCAAATGTTGGCATAGGTCCCGTTTATTTCCTTACCCATTGCTCAGCCTACTTCCCTCCATTCATCATATCAACCCCTGTTCTAGTTCCTTTGGGCATAATAACTTCTATTCTAGGTCCTTCATTATGTTTTTCAATTGATGTCTTCTGTACATTTTGGTTTGGATTATGGTTCTGATTCACTCTTTCCTACCATTTCACAAGTATTTGAGGATAGTTTTCTTTTGCATGGTCCAATTCTCTACAATATGTGCAGGTTGTACATGGATTTGGGAAGTCATGAACTAAGTGTCCTGGTTGATTACACTTGTAACATATTATCGGCCCTCTACCTTCTCTGCCTAAATTTCCTCTATCTCGACCTGTGCCAAAATTTCCTCTCTTTCCTTGACTAAATCCTCTCTGATTATTACATTGTGGACCACCTCTTTCTATCACAACATTCTCCTCCTGAATCCTATACATATCTGATGTACACTCTCTCATTAAATTGAATGCGCAAAAATCCTTCTCTTCATGCCCGACGAACTTGCAAAAGCTGCAAAATAAGTTCCTTGGCGTAGTCTGTTATTTCTGCAGTAATGGACACTTAGTTGGATGATGTCCCCATTTCTTACATATTTCACAATATCCCCCTCCTCGTAATGGATTCAGTGCTCCAGTCACCAAATACCGTGCAAATGCTAGGCATTCCTCCTAGTGGTGGCCTTCAGTTCTACACTTGGTACACCAAACATGTTCCAAACATGTTCCTGCTTCTCCTTCCCTTTTGCAAGATCTTCAAATTGAATTGTCAAGGAAACTAACTGCATCTATACTTGTTCCATGCCTCCACTGTCTCCTACAGGGGATGCTTCCAATTTCATTGCGATCTCTAATTCTTTAGACTGCGACAAAACCTTTTATTGTATCAGTGGACCATGAATGTGTGGTAAGAGTCCTTCAATAAACCATTACATATGTTGTTGATCAATAATTTGAAATGTCAACCTGCCCATCACATCCTTGAATCTATGATCAAAAACCCAT
Organism: Picea mariana; assembly: GCA_032191745.1. NCBI lineage: Eukaryota > Viridiplantae > Streptophyta > Pinopsida > Pinales > Pinaceae > Picea > Picea mariana. The sequence continues at coordinate 227,764 of JASDQU010100730.1, read as the reverse complement.
ACTAACTCAGTCTATAAATTTTTTATTTCCTTCAGCTCGGTAATGTACTACGACTCAGATTTTGGTTTCTTGAACTCTTTCAACAATTCTTGTTTAATTTTTGCTAAAGTCATCGCTTGTCCTGTAGGTGTGGTACTCTTTAGTTTCATGTACCAAAAAAGTGCACAACCTCTAAAGGTTGTTTCCAACTGTGATATATTTACAACATCATCCTGGACATTCTTTGTACCCCAAATTGTCTCACAGACAAATAACTGTTGTTATGGGTTCTCCGACCCAACTCCCTGGAATTCAGGCAGTCTCAATGTGCTATCTAACCCTGCCAGGTTTTTTTTGTAGTACCTCCCCTAGGTGATCCCAATTGAATCTGAATCGACACATTGCTTCCACTTCTCAGATTTCTACTAATCTATCCTCCCTTGCTAACTATAAGTGCTTTTGACAAATCCTCAAATGTGATTTTTGATCTAGGCGACACACATAGTGTTGTGGAATCGATGAAGGATTCAGTATGAGTAGGACTTAATGAATATTCTATTATAGGATTGAACTTAGAATTATCTTTCTCTCCTTCTACATACAATATTTATTCAATCTAGATGATTGGACAAGGTCCTCTTCCCTTAGGCTCACTGTGTGGCTCTCCTTTCTCAACCCCAATATTTCTCCTCTTGTACCTACTTCCACTGCGCAGTACTCCAAAATCATCTTCTTCTTCTGATACAACCTCTTCAGTTCTATGCATCCTCAGTCCTTCCCTTCCTTCTTCGTTTCTTCTTGCATTATTACCTACCTTCAAACTATCCTCTTGGAATCCCCCGGTTCCCCTATGTGTACAAAGCCCCTTAGAAATCAAACTCCATTTTCATCACATACTTGTCACAAAAAAACATATTTATCCATGTACCCAATGATTTCATGAACCTTCCACGTGGACCTCTAAAACAATCCCTCTCTGTAGCAATGTATGACTGGGTACAATCCACTACAAATTCTATAATATAACCTCCCAATATACTGTCCAACCAAAAATCAACTGCACGAGAAGTTTTATTACTTACAGAGTTCAAATTCCTTACCAACTTAGGATTCCAGTTCCTTGGTGTTTTTGTTCGGTAAATTCCAGTATTCTCCACTAATATTTCCAACCACTCAGTCAAAATAATCAGAAATTCACCAAAAAAACTCTCATGCAGTTTTGTGTACACATACCTTTGCATCCATTGCTCATCGCTCATCTGATGGTTTCTATTCTCCTTTCAAGAAAATTTGCATTCCATCCCTTCTATCCATTCTGAGATCTCTTTCTTATTCAGCCTCCAAAACATCCCCTCAATCACAGATTTCAAGTCCCAACTGTTGGTTGTGGAGCCTGATTATCTTCCTGATTCAGAGGTCTTTGTTTTCAGTCATGTTTATACCCCATGAAGACTATACACCCCTACACGCATGGGGGTTGAAGGGGGGGATTTCCCCCCTTGCAAGGTATGGGGGACTCATCCCCTCGATTGGGGGGTCTGGGGGCCAGTGGGGGTTCAAGGGAAAATCCCCCGAAGGAAAAAATTTCGTGTAAATGTATATTGTAATTTCATAGTCAATCTTGATCGTTCATCATTAAGTCACATATTTGAAGGTAGAGATTATTATATGTTTTTTTTCCCTAGAAGGTAACCCTCTTTTATGAGGGAATTGTATTGCAACTGTGTATTATTTCGAATATTGTATTACGAGAGATGATATTATGAGACAAAGAAGAGGAAGTTACAATAAGTGTGTTGTAGGTTGTATCCCTTCATTTTGTTGGATAATAATAAGGAAGGACCTGGAAATTTATCTAGTGGACATAGCCCACACTAGGTGAACCACGTATATCTGTGTCTCTATTGTAATGTGTATCTTATGTGTTTTATTTCCACATTTGTTTTATTTTATTGCTCCGCGATCCTGTTTTCTAACACTGACAACATAACCATTTCTTGGTGTGCAGTTGTAATACCTTCAGTTCAAGTTATCTAACCAAAGAAACCCTTCATATACCATCCCTTTCGGCATCACCTACATGCAAGTGAAGTCTCACCCGAGGCATCTATTGGGGCTACAGGAACCAATTTTCTGCAGTAGTGAGGGGATGGGAGGTGATCATCTTATTCATTCTTACTTATTTGTTATGTGTGCATAATCTGGTATTTGTTCTTCCTTGGTTACTTAGTGGGTTCAGTTATATAGTACCATAATACTACAGATTGAAAAATAAACCATTTATTGTAACATTCATAACTATTGCACAATGATCATATAAGAAACAGATCTAGTCTAACATTCATAAAGAGAACATTCATGATCAATCACATAAAAAGGAAAGAATGCACAATAATTAATGTTGTTCACCCAAGTTTGGGCTACGTCCACAATGGTTGGAATCCTTATTATTCTTTCTGTAATCATCTCAGGCTTGCGTGTTTCACTTACAATATATATATCATGCTATCTCTCTCTCCATCTATCCTAGCTGCTCTATAGTGCAAGCATCTCTCTGCAACTCTCTCCAAACAATCAAACATAGACTCTTTCATTATCAGTCTACTCTCTCACTCTCCTCGCTCAGTGTCAGCCACCAGTAGCAACATAAACTTACCCTAACTAACCCCTTACATATTTATACATGGATTCTAGAGCTCAAAACCCTACTTGCTTAACCCCAAACCCCATTACAACTCATTTTGACTCATTGTTCAACTGTCCTTTCTCCTACTTTTGCACCTGCAGGATGGTTTTGCCTTCCCGAATGTTGGTCTTCCTTATTTTGTGCGTCTCTCATATTTTTCATGTCGAACTGTTGTCCTCCCTTTTTCACTCGCTTTCTTCTCTTGTTGTATTCTTCTATTTTATTCTCCTACTTTATTATCCTTCTTTTTACTCCTCTAAGTATACTTTTATTGTGCACTTCAATCCTGAATGCACCCTTACTACGCACTCCGCTCCTGCCTTCCCTTCTTTCTTCTGTTGTTGCGCACCTCCTCCATAATTGGGATTTTATTCAAAATTGTATCCAAAATTCTTGTCCAACATACATCTTCTTGAGATTTTTGAATCTTTCCAATAAAATTTCCATGTTTTTTAAGAGTTCTTTTAATGGAATCACCATGGGATTCATCCTCCCAAATATTTGATTGTTCTTGGTTCTGTTTGAGGTCATTCAAACATATATGAATAATATTTTTATAAATCTCATGCAACTAGAAAAAACAATATTCTTCTTGAATCTTCTTTTTGAAACTTTGAACCATGGAGACTCTGGTTCCTCAATAATATCTGAAAAAAAATCTGAGATATCTTGAAAATAAATTGTTCCCAAGTATGGTCGCCAAAAATGTTGATGTTTGTTGGAGTTTCTTCACACACACGTAGGATTTATTTTTCCTAAGGTTTTTCCTATGTTTATTAGTCATTATTCAGTCTCCTATATTTTAGGAAGAATATTCTCTTCAGTTCACACCTCAGTTTGATTAGTTGAGTGGAGTCTAGATGCCACATTGGTATTATCACCATGTAGCATTGGGATCATCACCAACTAATTCACATTGTCCTTTGGATCATCACCAGACTAGCGCATTACTCACGATTCCCTAATCTTCTCCTCGCTTCACTCGATTTCAGTCAATTAACTGAAGACTGATAGAATAGTTAACTCAGCTAGGTGGCAGTTCACTGTCGTAACTACCCGAGAGAATAGACTAGGTGGCAATTTACTCTCGTAACTAATGGTGTGTGTCCAGATCACTCTATACCACCACTATGGTGCATTTTATTCTCTTCCATCATGCATTGGTTGAGTTGTACAGAGTATATCATGTGTAAATTATCATTCATTCATTTGGTTAATGAGAATCCTTCCATTCTTTCTCTCCTTCTTCTATTTTCTCATATTTTCTTTGCAGTTGTGTATATCAATTCTTATCTAGATATATTCTGTACAGGTTCAAAACATTTACATGGTATCATAGTCGATGGATTTCTAAGGAAAAGACACACCAAATTATTTTTGCAAGTATCAAATATTGAAGACAGCGGAAACATGGAATTTCCACAAGAATTCATTCTTACACCTTACAATTTCTTTGCATGGAAGGAGAAGATGATAATGCATCTTCAAATCATAGGATTGTACAAGTTCCATGAACATAGAGGAAGAACCAATATCATACATAGAAAAATCCAAGTATCTAAATCGAATGGATGAAGCGTTCGAAACAATTTGCAGTCTCATTTCTCCTGAACTCCTCTTTCACATCCTCTTGTAAAACCCCCAATGAAACCTGGAACACCATGGATGGGATTTTTTGAAAATAGGATGATATGAGGGGACACATGCTCAAGGTGGAATTGCTCACATTGGATCCAAAAATATTTGACAATCTCCAAGATTTCTTTACCAAATATAAGGATTTGTTGTCGCAACTCAAGGCTTGTGGGGTTGATAAATATAAGGAGGAGAAACAAATGGTTCTCACCATTATCTCCAAACTTGTTCCATAATACTCAATGTTTCTATCCACATTTCATTCATTTAGATTTTCCTCTAGAGCCACTTGGAAGATTCCTTCTCTTAAGGACTTTATTGAGTCTCTGACACAAGAGAAGAACAAGATCATCAACATGGGAAAAATCTAAGGCCCAAAGGTGCATTCACTTACTTTGAAATATGGAAGCATTCATCAATATCAGAAATCTAAATACAAATACAAAAGTAAATCAGATGCAAATATGAAGAAGGAAGGGTACTCAAAACCCTTCAATGATGCCTCTGGATCCAAAGGTGGAAAGGGAAGAAAAAGGGAGAAATGCACTTACTTCCATAAAGGATTGCATCCATAATCTACATGTATGTAGAAACAAATATATCTAATGACCCAAATACTTCATAAAAACAACCTTGGATATCGCATCCCCGAGGGTGCCAAGAAGAAGAATCTAGAAGATCAGAATCCGAAGAAAGGAAATTCTAGCCATGCTTTGATTGCCATCAACTCCTCTCCCAATTCTTGGATCATAGATTCAGGTGCATCAAACCACATGGATTCCACAAAATAAATATATTCTTTATTGGATGCATGCAAAGGTCCTCCTATTCTGATGAGGGACAACTCTCCGGTCGAGGTCACCGACAAAAGAAGAATTGAACTCACAAATGAAATCTTTGAGAATGTGTTGCATGTTCCCAAACTTTTTTCCAATCTTCTCTCCATGTATCATATGAAAAACTATGACACTGGAAAGAGATTCATATTCAAACCCGATGTAGTGGATATCTATGACATGCAAACCAATTTCAGGATTTCTACTGGTGAGGTAAATCATCAATCTAGACTCTGCACATTTTCTAAATTTATTGAACCAGATTTTGCATTACTGCTTACCCATGCTGATGAAAGAAGTAGGATATGGAACGAAAGGTTTGGGAATTTAAATTTTAGATATATGCAACAACTTAGCAAGAAGGGAATGGTTGATGGTCTACCTAATATCCAATTCTCTAAAGGAATTTTTGAGGGATGTGTTCTTGGAAAACACCCTCAAGAGAAATTCGACAAAGGAAAGACACATAAGGATTCCTCTCCTTTAGATTTGATCCATACTAACCCCATGGGCCCTTTTCCACATCCATCAATCAACAAAGAAAGGTACGTGCTAATTTTGTTTGATGATTTCTCACGCTTCACATGGATTTACGTTCTTAGGAAAAAATCAGAGGTCTTTCAACACCTCAAAGATTTCAAATCCCTTGTTGAGACACAATCAAGAAAGAAAATAAAAGTCCTCCGAATAGATAATGGGGGAGAGTATGTCAACCATGAGATACATAATCTTTTTCACGAGGCAGGGATTCAGTTGCAACACACAGTTCCCTATAATCCATAGAAAAATGGATTTGTTGAGTGGAAAAATAGATCTCTAAAAGAGATGGCATATTGCATGCTACATGCAAAGTTAATTCCACATAAATTATGGGTTGAAGCACTTAATTTTTCTAACTACATCCAAAAATAATATCCCCATAGATCTTTCAAGGATAAGACCCCTTATGAGGCTTGGAGCAACCTCAAACCGGAAGTGACCAACTTCTGTATTTGTAATTCAGGTGCATGGGCCAGGATTCCTTTGATAAGAGGAAAGCACTTGATCCACAGAGAACATAGTGTATATTTGTTGGATACCCAGACAATATGAAGGGATATAGACTTATTGATATTTCCTTGGACCGACTCATCATTGAGCGAAGTTTCCAATTCGAGGAAAGTGACTTGCATGTATCTCAACAGTCGCATGCATACATTTTTGTTCTTCCACCTGTCAGAGATGATGATCATGCACATGCTGACTCTTATTCAAATGAGATTTCTAATTTAGAGGATTCATATGATCTATATAGAGAGTTAGTACAATCAGATGCAGAGTCAATGCATCCAAATGCAGATGCAGAGTCAGTGCATCCACATACAGATGCAGAGCCAGAGAAGAGGCCCAAGTGGGCCCAGACTACTCTTCAATATGTAGGGGATCTGGTTGGTGATATAACTAATACTAGGAGGACTTGATCTGATTTCGAGGAGCCTCCTCTTGTACTCACTGCCACTAAACCATTGCCACCTAGGAATATTTTCTTGGTTCAGTCTTAAGGTCCACAGTCTTATGGAGAGGCTGTCGGAAATCCCTATTGGGATTCCACCATGCAGGAGGAGTACAAATATAGCCTCCATAAACATACGTGGGATCTGGTTCCCCTTCCTTTTGGAAGGAAACTTATCAAGTGTAGATGGGTCTATAGGACCAAGAGAGCAGTAGATGGACAGATTAATAGATACAAATCCGGGCTAGCTTCCAAAGGATTTAAGCAGGTGCATGGAATTAACTATGATGATACCTTCATTCCAGTAGTGAAGATGAATTCCATGCATTTGAAGCTTGTAATTGTGGTAGAAAAGGGCTGGGAATTCCATCAGATGGACGTGAAGAATGCATTTCTTCATGGAGATCTCCCTCAGGAGATATATATGGAGCAGCCCCAGGGATTTATGCAGGATTCATCTTTGGTCTGTCGACTGAAGAAATATCCTTCTGGAATCAATCATGCTCTGAGGACATGGTATTACAATATAGACTCTGACCTACTATCACATAACATAGTACATTGTAAATCAGACTTGAATTTTTACATGCTCAAGACGGTTGATTCACTTCTACACATAGTTTTGTATGTTGATGATTTGATGATCATCGGTTGCTGGAATTCAGCGATTGCAACAATCAAGAGGATTATACATGACAGGTTCTTGATGACGTACATGGGTCCACTACATTTCTTCCTTGGACTCGAGATCAATCAGGATGCATCAAGCCTCAAACTATCTCTATGCATGAGATCACCTTGAGAGATTTCACATGACAGACTCCAAGTCTTCCCCGACTCCTTTCCTATCAAGAGTCAAACTTGAGGATGACAGGGACACTCTACTAGTTGAAAAAAGACTGTACAAAAAATTAGTGGGGAGCTTTTTGTATCTCACACACTCCAGACCAGACCTTTCCTATGCAGTTGGAGCTTTCTCCAAGTTCATGCAGGAGTCACATGATATACATTGGAAGTATGGAAATCATATCCTTTGATACATACAGGGAACCATCACCTTTGGGATTCACTATTCAATAGACTCTACATTGTACCTCATCAGGTTCACTGATTCTGACTGGGCTGGTGAGAGCATTGATCACAAGTCCACATATGGTTACTCACTCAATTTTGGTTCTGTGCCTATCTATTGGTCGATCAAGAAGCAAGATGCTATTTCTCTATATTCAACTGAGGCGGAGTACATAGGGGTAGTTAACATAACCATTCAATCTATGTGGCTACAACATTTTCTCACTGAGTTGGGCATTCAGTTTCATCAATCGATCGTCATCTAGTGTGAAAACTAGAGCACTATGAAGTTATGTAGATCCAGTTCAGAGACAGCGGATGAAGCACATTGAGATCCACATGCACTACATATGGTACTTAGTACACGAGGGGATCATCGGCCTGCAATTGTTTCCTTCAGCAGAACAGACTACATATATCTTCACCAAGACCTTCACTTAACATAATTTCCATTCTCTGCGAAGTCATCTTGGAGTGAAGGACACAATTTCCTAGCAATTGTCAGTTCTTCTTTTTACATACATTGTACTTTTAGNGGGGGGGGGGGGGTTCCCATGAGGTTTTCCCTCTTTTCTCATTTATTTCAGTGTATCTTTTGTATTTGGGTACCTAACATGGCCTCGTTATCGGGATCCATTCTTTATTTTCACCATAGTGATGTTCAGGGGGGGTGTTGGAGTTACTTCACACACACCTAGGATTTCTTTTTCCTATGTTTATTAGTCATTATATAGTCTCCTATATTTTACAAAGAATATTCCTCTAGGGAGAATATTCTCTTCAATTCACACTTCAGTTTGATCATTTGAGTGGAGTCTATATGCCACATTGGTATTATCACCATGTAGCATTGGGATCATCACCAACTAATGCACATTGTCCTTGGGATAATCACTAGACTAGAGAATCACTCATGATTCCCTGATCTTCTCCTCACTTCACTTTATTTCATTTAGTTAACTGAAGATGGATAGACTAGTTAATTCAACTAGTTGGCAGTTCACTCCCGTAACTACTTGAGAGACTAGACTAGGTGGTAGTTTACTCCCGTAACTACTGGTGTGTGTCCATATTACTCTATACCACCACTATGGTGCATTGGCTTCTCCTCCAATGCACATTGGTTGATTTATACAGAGTATATCATGTGTAAATTATCATTCATTCATTTGGTTAATGAGAATTCTTCCATTCTTTCTCTCCTGCTTCTCTTTTCTCATATTTTCTGTACAACTGTGTATGCCAATTCCTAGCTAGATCTATTATGTGCAGGTTCAACACATTTACAATGTTTAGATTTGGTAAGGTCCAAACAAAAAAATCATGAGGATATGAATCCTCCTGCGTATTTATAGAGGTGGTACTCCTCTTTGGATAAACGATATATCTTGAATATGTTGAAATATAAAAATGAGAGAATGCTCAAAAGAAAACTTCGAATATTTATTGCTTTGATTTATACATGGAATCGTTCTCGATAACCTCATCTGATATTTTTATGCAAAAAACAACTTCTTAACCATGAAAATATTGAAGGAACATTTCAATATAAGAATATATACATACCCATCACCATTTATGCAACCCTATAAATCACATGCAAGTAGAGGATACATCCATATATTCTCACAAGAAAAAGGATGAAATAATTTTGATAATGTCAAAGAACTTTAAATGAGATATGCATTCATAAATTGAAATAATTTGATGGGAATAATTCAAAAATATCATACTCATAGATCCCAATATATGAAAAATCATTAAAGTAAAACCCCAAGGTAGTCCTTTGTGGAGTTTTATTTATAAAATATATTCAACAATAGAAAACATCTTAACAAACCAATTGACTAAATCTTCGAAAACAAAGCTTGTCAAGAACAAAGGCTAAATTCCCATTAATCTAATAGAAACTTTTGGCTTACATCTAACAGTCACATATATGGATATAAATGCTCCATGATCATATAAGAAAATTCTTTGAATAATACAAGAGAAACACTCAAGAGTCTCAACCTTGTGCTCAATTCAGAAATACAAGCATAAAGCCATGAGAAAAATAATGTAGAAGAAGAATAAGAGTGGAGAAGATGGAGATCTTTATTTGTTGATCAAAATCTTGGTTGTATGTTGATGGATGAAACCTTTCTATTATGATATTTTTAAAAATAATTCAACCTTCTCCAACCCTTTGATGGATCCTTCTCTTGCTTTTTAAAATATGCTCTTCTAACTTCTTGATGTAATTAGGGTTTTTTGTTTTTGTTGGAATTTTTCGTAGGCTTTTCTTCTTGAAATATTCACTTTAATTAATTCCTCATTAAATCATGATTATTGATTTTATATCATTTACAATCGTGCCTTGAAGTGGGCATTTTTTCATATTTAGTAAAACAAATATTTTTTAAAATAAACTTTTATTTTTCAAAACTTTTAATTTACTACCTTTTAAAAGAGAGAACTGTATTTTAATTTTCTGGGCATGAAATTCAATTTCTCAGCCATGAAAACCAATTTTTATGTAAAATTTATCATATCATATTTCCAACAAGTCTTTCTAAGTGAGATTTTGATTTCTGGATCTCAAGATATGAGCTTGTGAAGTCGAGGTACCAAGCAAGTTTATCAACACACCATAAAATTATAGATGACTATTTTTCCAATTTATGAGATAATTATGGCCAATTTCAACTCTTGAAACCTATTCTTTCATCTTCCTCGTTGAATTAAATTTCCAACGAGGCATAGTTTGCTGAAAAACAATGCCTAGATCTCAAGATACAAGCTCGAGAAGTCAGAGACTCAACCATCGTCCATTAATTTCGTGGGTCATTCTTGGCCCTTCATTTAAATTTGTCTTTTCTTTTAAAATTCCCATTTAACCACTTCTCTTCCATTTTCCCATCTACATCACAATGTTTTCAATGCCTATTAGGATCCCTCCTTTTATCAACTATGGTTTCCATCTTCTTGTCTCTTTTCTTGTTGGTTTCTTCCATGTTCATGTGTCGCTACCCCTTCTTGGAGTCCAGCTTGATATAGAGGGCCTTCTTTCTTGCCTCGTATATTGTTTTCACACCATGAAGCTACAATAGTATTTATATATTGCTGAAAATTCCTACGAGGTACTTCATCACCACCCCTAGCTCTTTCAGTAAGATACACAACCTGATGGCCTGCCTCCTTAACTCAAAAGTATATTCTTGCACTCCTCATCCCTATTCTTGCCTAACGTACTACCAATTCATAAGTTTCTCCTCTTCATAGCATATGGGATAAAAGTGTGACTTCAAGAATTCCTTGAAGTCCTCCCATTTCATAATCATGGGCTTCTTTCCTATTCTCAGTGCACCCACATAACTCTCCCACCAAAGCAGAGCATGTATGGTCATCTTCAAATGGGAAAAATAAATATGTTGTGTTTCTTGGATTTGATAAAGACCAAAGTAAACTTCCAATTGTTTCAACCATCTATCCAAGACTTCAACATTAGTTTTTCCATCATACACGGCTATTTCAAGTTTTGCTTCAACTTTGAAAGGAATATCAGAATATGAAAAATATTTTTTACCCAAATCATTGCATGTGGGCTCTTCTCAATGCTCCTTATATTCTTCATTCTCAGTTTCTACTTAGTTTTCTATCATATCTTTCTTCACTAACAATTGCATTACCAATTCTGTCAATGTCTCAATAATCTACTCCATCCAAGAAATATTTTACCACCAAGTCTTCCTTGTCATCTTATTCATGAGAACTCCCCACCATTGATGGCCCTCTGCTCTTATGTAGGCCTAGAAGCATTGATTTTCCACTATTTTGATACTAGCTAAGGGGATTTACCATGCATGTGTTCTCTAAGTATTCATAACTTGATTTGATATCATCTAATGAATAATTGAGGGACTAAGAGTCCACACAATTCACCAATAAAGATTGTTCCATTGAATAATACTTGATTGATTCTTTGTAGTTCTAGTTCAATGATCTATTTAGATTTCAATGCTCTCTATTTTTAATTGCCAACAATGGAACAAAATATGTAATTATAATCAAGAATGTGAGTTCAACCTTTTGGTGTTAATGGATTTTCTTCAAATTGGTTTCAAATTAAAAACATGGTTGAGGCACTCTTTTTATTCATGTCAAACAAATAAACCATTACAAATCCCATCCATCCTCTCAAAACCCACTCCAACCAACTAAGACACAAATTTCACGTAGACCAGGACTATGGTTGAATACCAACACAAATTGCTCAGTGTGAGGGGTTGTATATCCTATAGGATAGGGAGAGAAGACATGTGAGGTGATGTACAACCCAACAACCATTTTCACACATTGTGTAGTCCATTGGGAGATGGAAAACACCATCTAGAAAGTTAAAACACAACCTAGAGGAGGAAATATGATATGTGGGTGAGTGGGAACATAGCCAACAAGATAAAACATGTCCTGGAGGAATAAATATGACCTGTGGATGATTGGAAACTCTCCCAATAATTAATAGAAATGTGTGGAGGAAAAAATCCCAACAATTAATGGAATTCGATGGATGACGGATGGGAAAAGGAAAACGCCCAATAGTACCAATTTTATTTCTAATAAGGAACTCCTATCAATCCTTGTTTTCTGAATGATTTCATGAAGAGAATAACCCCAATCATTTTCCTCAATCAATCAAACTCAAACTCAAACATATCAAGGTACCTATTTTACACATTTCATCTTCTAGGTCATTATACATTTGGAGATATATCCTATGGAAGATAGGTTTTGACTCATCTTGAATTTAGTTTTAAACAGGTCATCTTGGTATTTTTTCTATAACGTTTTTCTGGGAGGTTTTAAATAGTGAAAATTGGTGGAGACTAAGGAGACATATCTTAGTATAGGTGGTCCAAATGTTAGAATCAAGTATTAAATATTGGACACGTGGAATTTTTTACAAGTTCTCTCTCCAGAAAAGTTCAAAAATCAGCAAGGTTTGGGAAAGTTACCATAACTTTCACTTGGCACATAAAATTTTGGTCATACCTATTTAATTATAGAGAATACATATCAGATTACTATAGGAAATAATTTCATACTCAAAAGGGCATGTTGAGTCTCCATTTTGACACTTCTAATTCCCTATATTACCTTCTATCTGAGCCTATTTAACCTATTCCATGTGTATCTAATTGACTGTTTCCTCCATAATACACTCGATGACCTTGTTCACGTGCATAAGAGGTAACTTATGATTAAAGCATTATTTGTTTATTTTTAATGAGTTAATTCGATTAAATGTTTGATTATATATGATACTAATCACTTTGACTCTTAAGAAGCATGATCCGGTACCCAGTCTATTCCAGTACCAAGGCTCCACCTATTCTGGTACCAGCATGTGCTAATCCGGTACTAGAAATAATTCAAAATTTTGGAAAGATTCTAGAGGAAAATCGGGCACATGGGTTTTGTCCAGAATGATGTTTTCATGAGGAAAATTGAGTCATAATTCACCTAGATCTCACATGTGGACCTCCAGCTTAAGGGGGAAGATTCTGCCAAAATTATAAAAAAAACTCAAACTACCAACCTGTGCCTCGATTTTCGTGCATATGGTATCAGATCTAGAAATGATAAAACATGGGTTTTGTCCTGAATATAACAAATTGAGTAAAGCATGGGCCATTTTTCAAAATTAGAATTTGTTTGGAAGATATGGGTGGGAGACTAACTCGAATCTGCCCAAATTGTTAAAAAACACAGATTTTTGGGATTTATCCTAAAATTGTAAAAATTGTTTTCTTAGTTTGGTGATTCAGTTTCATCCATTCCTCCATGGATTTTATGTATAAATACGACCTCATAGGTATGAGTAGAGAGAGAATTATCATGATGTAAGAATGGTTCTTAAAGGAGAATTGTTATGATATAGAATGGATTCATGATAAGACTCTTTTTGTAAACCTACTTGTTGGAGATTAATGCAAGATTGAATTCAGTGATTTTGTCTCTCTTAGAAGTTAACATTTGGTGATCTAAAAGCTTCCATGTTGGCATCGGCAAGGGCCACCGATCTATCTTGGTAAGCTTATTGTAAATTGTTAGTGTAGATTTTGATTTCATGTGTTTGTTATTTTGATTTCATGTTATTTTGTTTGATTTCACTATTTGAATTTATTACAAAGTGTGGTAATGCAGGAACAGTTGGATCTCCATATTTCACCATACATGAGATTTAATGGAGCATCCCACTTGTTGTTTTAATTTTTACAGGGAACAAGATCTGAGTTCATCTCTTCATTTCATGAACCTCTAATGAACATACTTGTTATCTAAGAAAAAACCTTTCGATTCATTGTTTGCTTGAGAAGTTTTGTTATCATTTTTCCCTTCTAAGTTTGGAGTTATATTGTTGAAGTGTGCCTAGATTTGATTGCTAGTTGTTGTTAAGAGTAGAAGCTACAAATAACGAATTCAAAGTCCATCTTTCCACTTCATGCGCTTGTAAATGGACAAGGCATTATCTAAGAAAAATCTTTTGAGTGCATGATTGCAAATTTTTCTTTCTAATTTATGAATTGCATGAAGAGTGGTATCTTTGAAAACAGAGTGTTTTGTTATTATTGGTTTTCTTATCTAAGCTATACTAAACAAACATAAGAACCTATCTGTTATCGGCATATATAGTGCATCAACTCTTTTAATTACGAATCCCGGTTGATAATTTATGTTGGGTAATATATTATGCAAATAATTGCACCAACATTTTGGCGTCGTTGCCGAGGAGTTGTAAATGGTAATAGGTAGTATTAGAATCAAATTTCTTTAATGGTTTTGGATTGGTTTTATGGATGACCTATCAAATTTGGTGTATTTTTCTTTTGCAAATAGTTTTAAAATTTAGATCTTTAATGATAAATCATGTTTGGGGTGTTGTAAGAACCCCCCGAGTACTAATTTGTGTTGCGAAACAGGTATCATCAACCAGCTAAAGTAATTCAAGGATGATAAAGAGATTGAAGAATGTTCCTCATAGAACTTTCTCGCATTATGTCAGCTGCTGGGATATCCACCTCTCAGGAAGAGAATATCTTCACAGCAGTCAAGAATCTAGTTGTCTCTCCACAGGTAGATTTGGAAGTCCCTTCGAATTCCTCTTGTCAGTTTGTTAAGGAGAAGAAAGAATCATGGATAGAATTCAATGGAGAGAAACTAGTGGAACCTAAGATTGAGGAGTCCTTATCATGGCTCTCAACATATCTTGTATGTACTCCAAAAACCAATCATCTTGAAGAGGATAATCTGCATAGCATAGTAGAGGACATTCAGTGTGACCTAAACAAAGAAGAGAAACAAGAATATAGTGATCCTATTGAAATATGGTTTCAATTAGTTATTAGTTCACACCACTCTTTTATTTATTGTTTGATCTCATCATCAAAGCAGTTGGTCCTTCATACTCCAGTATGCATTAAAATTTATCTTTTAAACCTGAGTATGGATATATTTCTAACCCTGTTACGCACATGGCTTCACTGGAAGCATTCCTATACTTGAAGGACATTTTCTTTTGTTCAATTAGAGTAGGATAGGTAAATAAATAAATAAATGTTGCAGATAAGTACAATGCAACCTATCTTTCATACTTTTAATAAATGGAAATGTCAAAAGCTAATAAAGCAATCAGTTTAAGATCTTTTGTTCATATAGTAGATTTCTTTTTAAAAGTTATGATGATTTTGTTTGTAATCTTATGAGAAGGTAATCTCTTCATCCTCCGAATGCACACATAATACTGGAAGGGTTTCAAAAGCAGAGAAGACATCCTTGTCAACAAAATATAACATTTAAGGGAGTGCTTCATGACCCATTTCTTGAAAATTCTTCTTTTACCTTAAGTTGTTAAAAATGATGCATTCATGCTTTATCATTACCTATCTATTTTAAGACCACTATTTCACAAGGATGATCAATTCAATGATCTTTTAATAGAAGTTGAAACTAAATTCTAATTCCAAACCATTTTATTCATAGCTAATAATTCAACTTTTGACATTTTCCCTAAATGTTCTGTTTATAAGCATGAATAAAAATCCAGTTTTAATTAGTTCTATTGGTTTGTTTTTAGCAGGTGTTCACAACTTTCTGAGTAGCCCTTTTTAGCATCACACATTGTTTGAATGAGGCCATGCAAAACCTTAGGCATGGGGGAGTGGTTGTTGAAACCTTCATATTCTTTTGCAACTTCCGTCGGCGAGGCCAAATCAACATGTTCGGTGCTGGGATTTGATAGTCATTTCCAGAATTTTGGTACCATTCTATTCCGATAATGAAGAATTGTGTTCATCTGGTGCAGAATTGTGTTCATATGGTACTGCAAACAATGTTTTCCTCTACGCTATTCTGGTACTGAAGCACAACCCTACGTCCATCTAGTACTCAGGTGATCCGGTACTGGTAATAAGGTGATGGTAGCTCTAATCATATATTCAAAGTTTTTGTTGCTCGATTTAAATGATTCAAGTAATAAGACATATAAACTCAACATTTTCATTTTACTAAAATAAATTAGACTAATGATGCAATAAACATATGGTTACTCTCAATTATTGCACGCTCCCTACCATGAAATTTTGCAAGCCCTCCTCTACATCTCCTTGTATATTATCACTGAATTCCTTGGTGAAGTGGTTGTCATCATGAATGAGAAAAAAACATCCATCATATGCCCCTTGCATGTTCTTTCTATCAAGGATCATTTAAGTCTTGTGTTGAATTATTTTTACTCTCGTGCATATCTTCCTCCTACATTTATACACTCAACCTTGAATGTATCATCCTTGCTCTCCTTTAAGAAGATATTTTCACATTTAGCTCTATATGATAATGGGTGCACTTGTCCTATTACCTCATTATTTTAAAGAAGTGATTGCTCATTGAAATATCCATTGAAAAGTGGTGACACCATTATGTATAGTACTAACCTAGTTGATTCAATAGTTCTTATCCAAGTTTATCTTTACAAGTTTCTTCTTGAGAGGTATTGATGAAAACCTCAGGTAGACCACCCTTGCAAAACCCCAATGAACTTTCATGAGAACCCTAATATGATTAACTAGAGGGACCTCTTAGTCATTATCCGAGATGTTCCATTATACATTGAATAGCTGAGATTTAAGTTGAATGTGGATGATGTCACCCTTGGGATAATTGCAAACAATTAATTGTGTCTAATAACTCTAAAAAACTCTTGTACCACCTGTCTTCCTTATACTCTAAAATTGTCAATGAGTAGTATACATAATTTTAAATATTTTGAGTAATATAATAAAAAGGAAGTATTAGGAAGTACAAGTAAACCCACCAGGGTATTGAACAGGCCTTTTGGCAGCAAGGCCATGCTTGTATGGTACTAAGGTAAACCCGTTGGGGTACTGAACAGGCCTGCTGGCAGCGGGGCTATGCCAGGTAAAGGGAGTTGAAAAACATAAAGTGACACACTTAAAACTGAACATAAACCCTTGGGTATCATTCTGAAGCAATCATTATCAAATCAAGGCTAGGAGATGAATTTTATATATCTCGGATGATGTTCTTAAGAACCTTCAAGTATCCACTTTAGAGTTCTATCTTTAAAATAAATAGGTTTGCATGAGAAGTGGGACCCTCATTATACGTAATTCACCTTACCTAAACAAGAAAAGCTTCATCTATACAAACTTGGATAAGAAACAAGTTAATCATCTTGGTATGTATTCTTTTATGTGTTCCTCTCTTCAAATGATATCTAAATTATGCTTATATCACTTTTGTTTGAAAGGTAATCTAGCCAGGGGGGCCTATTAGTCAAAGTTATTATGAAAAATCTTGGCCATTATCCTATAATCGTATTAGATTCACATCCATCCCTTTCTCCTAACTTTGATTGAAAACATATTGGATAAGACTTAACTTCAGGGAATGCTTGATCGAGTGAGGAGTATCATCAATTGTGAAATTTTCAAGATCATTGTTCCATGAGGACATGCAATGACTTAAGCATGGGGGAATGTTGAGTCTCCATTTTGACACTTCTAATTCCCTATATTACCTTCTAACTGAGCCTATTTTACCTATTCCATGTGTATCTAATTGACTCTTTCCTCCATAATACACTCGATGACCTTGTTCATGTGCATAAGAGGTAATTTATGATTAAAGCATGATTTGTTTAGTTTTATTGAGTTAATTCGATTAAATGTTTGATTATGTATGATACTAATCACTTTGACTCTTAAGAAGCTTGATCCGGTACCCATTCTATTCTGGTATCAAGGCTCCACCTATTCTGGTACCACCCTGTGCTAATCCGGTACTAGAAATAATTCAAAATTTTGGAAAGCTTCTAGAGGAAAATTGGGCACATGGGTTTTGTCCAGAATGATGTTTTCATGAGGAAAGATGAGTCATAATTCACCCATATTTCACGTGTGGACCTCCAACTCAGGGGGAATGATTCTGCCAAAATTATAAAAAAAACTCTAACGACCAACTTGCACCTCAATTTTCGTGCATATGGTATCAGATCTAGAAATGATAAAACATGGGTTTTGTCTAGAATATAACAACTTGAGTAAGGGGTGAGCCGATTTTCAAAATTAGAATTTGTTTGGGAGATATGGGTGGGGGACTAACTCGAATCTACTCAAATTGTTAAAAAACACAGATTTTTGGGATTTATCCTAAAATTGTAAATATTGTTTTCTTAGTTTGGGGATTCGGTTTCATCCATTCCTCCATGAATTTTATGTATAAATAATACCTCATAGGTCTAAGTAGAGAGGGAATCATCATGATGTAAGAATGGTTCTTAAAGGAGAATTGTTATGATATAGAATGGATTCATGAGAAGACTCTTTTTGTAAACCTACTTGTTGGAGATTAATGCAAGATTGAATTCAGTGATTTTGTCTCTCTTAGAAGTTAACATCTGGTGATCTAAAAGATTCCATGTTGTCATGGGCAAGGGCCACCAATCTAGCTTGGTAAGCTTATTGTAAATTGTTAGTGTAGATTTTCATTTCATGTATTTGTTATTTTGATTTCATGTTATTTTGTTTGATTTCACTATTCGAATTTGTTGCAAAGTGTGGTAATGCAGGAACAGTTGGATCTCCATATTTCACCATACATGATATTTAATGGAGCATCCCACTTGTTATTTTAATTACTATAGGGAAGAAGATATGAGTTCATCTCTTCATTTCATGAGCCTCTAATGAACATACTTGTTATCTAAGAAAGAACCTTTCGATTCATTGTTTGCTTAAGAAGTTTTGTTATCATTTTTCCCTTTTAAGTTTGGAGTTGTATTGTTGAAGTGTGCCTAGATTTGATTGCTAGTTTTTGTTAAGAGTAGAAGCTACAGATAACTAATTCAAAGTCCATATTTCCACTTCATGAGCTTGTAAATGGACAAGGCATTATCTGAGCAAAATCTTTTGAGTGCATGATTGCAAGTTTTGCTTTCTAATTTATGAATTGCGTGAAGAGTGGTATCTTTGAAAACAAAGTGTTTTGTTATTGTTGGTTTTATTATCTAAGCTATACTAAACAGACATAGGAACCTATCTGTTATCGGCATATATAGTGCATCAACTCTTTTGATTACGAATCCTAGTTGATAATTTATGTTTGGTAATATATTATGCAAATAATTGCACCAACAAGGCTGAAATGTCAAAATTACATCAGAAGGAAGGCCAACTAGGAGGACAGACTCCAAATTAATGGTTTGAAAGGTACATTACTTACAATTGGCATAACATTTTATTGGAAGATATATTTTTGGTGATTCAAAATTTGTGATAAAGAGTAAAAATAGGAGACTTATTATTTTCTCACATGGCTCCAAAGGCTCCTCCAAAATTTAGTTCACCAACTAAACCTCTAGAGAGCTCAAACATGACTTAAGATGAAATCCAAGAGATTTATCACTAGGTGGAAAAGAATATCATTGAAAATAGGGAACAAATGGAAAAAAACATAATTGAAAATATGGAATAGATGGAGAAGAAGATGAATGAAAATAAGAAAGAGTTAAAAAGAAATATGGAACAAATGGAACATAATATGGATGAAATGGAAAATAAGATGGATAAAAATAAAGAATAAATACACAAATCCATGAAGGAATTGCAAAAGTCCTTATCTTCCATGATATTTCATGCTCTAGCTTAGAAACTCCCTAAAGGAGATATCAAAATCCAAGGAACTCGTGAAAATAATGGTAGTATTCAGGTTCAACAACCTGTCGATAGTAATCAATTTTCAAGTGGATTTAACTCTAATAGTGGAGTTAATTATGGTGGAGGACCACACAAGGAACCAACAATATGTTCTCAAACTATTGAAGGAAAACTTGGTTATGACACAAAATAGGATGAAACAACAATCATATCAACATCAAAATGAAAGGGAATTTGAAGTGGGGGATTGGGTATGTTTGAGGCTACAATCATATAAAAAGATGTCCCTCAAGAAACAAAAGAAGGAAAATAAAATAACACCCAAATATTATGGCTCCTATAAGGTTTTTCAAATGATTGGAATTATGGCTTACAAATTGGAGTTACCTCCATATTCACGTGTACATCCATTCTTCCATGTTTCTTGGTTAAAGAAGGTAATAAGAAATAAGATCCCAATCCAAACTATTTTACCGGAGATTAATGAAGAAGGGAAAATCATACTAGAACTAGAAACAATACTTGAAACAAAGATTAAGGAGCTAAGAAATCAAGCAACTATGGAGTACCTCGTCAAATGAAATAACCTACCAATGGAAGAGGCACCAAACGAATATGAGTTAGTCATGCATAAACACCCACAATTAGTCAAGTGTTGAGGACAACACTTATGTGAATGGAAGGGACATGTTAAGACCTAGATAAAGACACATTTTATTTGTGAAACCCCTTATTAAGCCCTAGATATTGAATTATTACATTTATAGTGTTATAATTGTAGGTTGCCTGGAACCCTTCATTATACCCGTTCATTATAATTGTACCCTTTGTTTCCTTAATATATACCAAGGAAGCCTGGCATATTTATTGTCTCTCCCTTATTCTGTTGGAATACCAAATATTTAGACACAAACTTTTGAACATCAATTTTAAGACCTTCCTAGAAAAATCCCTTCCATTTCTTATTCTTTCCTTGAAAGGGAATCTACCATAACATTATGTTTTCTTTGAAGATTGTTGGGCTAGAGATATGATCAATTTATGACAGTTATTAGACAGTTTTTGCTGAATGTAAATATGTGTTTTTCACGTTTTGAAGGAGCTTTTTGAAGAATTTTATGCTAAAATGGTATGATTGACACTAGGTACATATGATTCATGTTTAATGATTATATTAAGTATAATTCATCATGTTTTTACGCTTCCAAGGATCTGATTCACGTTTTTTGTTGTTACAGGGAGAAAACGCACCACGTTTTTGCTTTCGACACTCAGTTCGACACTCCTTCCAACACTTGTTCTGGTACCCGATCCGGCACTGCGTCCAGCATTGTGTCTTGCACAAAAATGGAGGGCGACTTGGCGGTTATGGTATTGGCGGCCAGTGATGGGCGAGTCGGGAACGTGGGTTTTGTTCATGCTTTCCCCCTCCAACTATTGAACTTCTGACAACTCAGTTTTAGTTGTTCAAGAGGTCAATTATTGGATCGCTTTGTTTTAGTAGTTAGGGCATCATTTAATGAAAATTGCCAAATTTAGAAGTGGTTCGACCCTCCTGTGGTTAACCACTTGGTCTGTAAACATTATAAATACCACTGAGGTGGTTAGATAATTGTTAAGCAGTAGAAGCATCAGTGTGATAGATAAAAATACGATTTTACTATGTTTTTCTATTTTACATTGCCAGATTATATAAGAACTGTGTTTTTGAGTTTTCATGGTGAATTCGAATTGTTGAGTTAGTGGTGTGTTTTTAGAAAGTGACCACGACTTTCTGGGGGGGCCACCAGTAGTCTGGTAACTGTTCTTTAGTTTGTTTATGCATTTTATATTTTAGTTGTTCTCTTTATTTCATGTTTATGCATTTTATAGTTTAATTGTTTTGATTCTCTTTTGCAGGTTAGTATGACATATTGTGTTAGCATGCATTGATCTTGTAGTTAGGAATGGATTTGCAAATCCCTAGACTAACCCCATGTACAATTAGATATTAGATTATGTCTTTATTTATGATTTTAGAATCAAGTTTAAAACAGAGTTTTAAATAGAATAGCACAAAGTTTTAATTTGGGTTTTCTTTGACAAGGATTTGATGGATGGATAGAGTTAATTTCAGTTTTTAATGATAGATTGCTTATTTCAGTTTTATATTGATCTTTCTTACTTAGTTGTTGGCTAATACATTTGGTAGTTTACTTTTTAATGTCATTTTCTTATTACAGTTTGAATTGTTAGAATAGATATAACATAGTTTCATTTTATGTAATTTCTTTCCTAGAGTTAAATTGCAATTGTATTTCTTAGTTAATAGTTGAGTTTAAGTATGAATTTTGATTACATAGTATAGAAGTACAATGATGATTTTGTTATATTGTTGATGGTTAATAAATGAATATGCAGGGTAATTGATGATTGTTTTTGTCATGGCTAAATTCTCATTGGATTGTTTAATCCATACCTTTCACTTTGCTATTGAGATCAGTGTTGAGCTTATACCACTTGAATTATCCTTTGTTGTCAAGTGCCATCGATATATCATACGACACCGGAGACATTCACACAACCACCAACATTATATTTGAATTGTCATAGGTTAAAAGAATAGTTTTTTTTTTCATAGATCAGAAAAGATAGTTTCTTTCTTTTGTAGATCAAAAGAGATAGTTTCTTGCTTTCATAGTTTAAAAGATAGTTTTATTGTTGTTGTAGGATAGATAGTCTTTTTCTTTGATAGGTTAGAGAACAGTTTGCTTATCATAGATTAAAGGTTAGTTGTTAGTTCTTCTTTCTTTCAATTAAATAGATTTCCTTTCATGAATTAGACATAGTTTTGAATTAAGAATATAGTCCACTTGCCTCTTAGGCTAGATAGTTGTTCAATGAGAAGTTTTAATTTGATTACTTGCAGTAGAAGTTATCTTAGAGTAGTTAGTTGCTTACTTGCTTTAATAGGTTAGTTAGTTGTTTTGTTTACTTGCTTTAATAGGTTAGTTAGTTGTTTTTACTTGCTTTAATAGGTTAGTTAGTTGTCTTTGCTTACTTGTTTGCTTGTTTTAGTAGAATAGTTGCTTGCTTGTTTATTTACTCGCTTTATAGGGTAGTTTCTCATTGAATGTAGGTTGGCAAGTTAAAATAGTTTTCCTTGGTTATTTTCTTATTGTTATTCTTAAATAGTTTCTTATTGCTTATTGTTGAACTAGTTTTCTTTACATAGGGTTTTTACTTGTCTTCTTAGAACTATCCATCGATCCTTGTCCCAAAATTACTTAGGTTACATAGTTTCAAGTTGCTCAGTAGGGTTTTCTCATTAGATAGCTTTTCTTGAATAGATTATCCCTTAGATAGCTACCTTCCTTAGTTAGACTATAATACTACCAGCCCTTCTACCTTTGGCATATATTTTGCTACAACTCTAAGTTTACTTACCTTGGGTTGGAAATCTAATTGAGGGTTTTTAGTGTGTTTTTAGTGCATATAGAACACCCATCATTTTTGGCACTGTTGCCAGGGAGTTGTCTCAAGGTAGGAAATAGTTAAAAAATAAATCATTTCTAGACCTTAGCATTAGATTGGTGGTGGGGGAAATTTAAGACGAGAGGTAAGAACCTGCACATCTACTATTGCAGGCTCACCCAAACCCAATGGTAGTTTTTCTTTTTGTTTTTGTTTACTTTCATGAATAGACCTAGAAACCAGATGGTAGATTTTTCTTTTGTTTTTTCTTTCTTTCATGAATAGGCCTAGAGACCCACAAGGTAGATACATTAAATATAAATCATACCTTTCAACCAAGGTTCCTTTCGATCTCTTTGGGGGGAAGGAACGTTCCACTTATAAAATCCGAAGACCGATACCGAAAAAGAGGATCTAGCTCAACTCAAAGAGCTAAAATAGTATCTGAAGAGACTAACACGGGTAGTACTATAGAGAAATAAATTGAAGCCTCAATCATATTAGGATAGGAGAGAAGACCACTTGAGCCTTCTGTAGAACCAAACAATACAACCTTTGCTTTTACACCACCACCATGAGATCCTAATTTTGAAGATATCATAGAGCCTGAATAGGTGAATCTTTTGTTTGGTAGTTCAACCAATGCGATTATCTCTCAAATTGACATAGAAACTTTGGCACCAATAGTCTCAACCGGCTCGAGTAGAGTCTTGTACATCCAATCCGTAGGAAGACCTTTTCATCAAAGGGAAACCTTGTTTTCTTCAAAGATAAAACCACCTAGGTACTCTCTTTTTGGAAACCAAGCCAATATGGATGATCATGAGGACTATAACAATGTAAGACATGGGGAGGAAGAAGAAACTAGAAACCAAACCGAAACTACCTTCGTGTTTCCGATTTTGGACACCACTCCAAATTTCAACATGAAGAATATTCCTCTCTCAGCATTGCCTACCTTTTACGGTAAAAACAATGAAGATCCAAACACCTTCCTATTTGAATTTGACATCTTGTGTAGGAGCTACAACTACATACAAGATGCCCAGAAATTAAAACTCTTTCTTGCCACCCTCAAAGACTCCGCACTAATATGGTTCACGGGGTTGGGAGAATCTAGTATTAGGTCTTGGGAATCCATGAAATACATATTTTCTAAGAAGTACCAAGACTACTGCAAGACCAAAGAGTCTTGTAATGACATCTTTAAAATCCAACAGTTAGAAGACGAGACCCTTGAAGATTATATGGAAAGATTTGGTTATATCTTCCAGAAGTCAAAATACCATGACCTCCCAGAGGATGCAATTAGGGCTCTTTTCCTTAAGGGAATTTCATAATAATATCTAGAGATGATTAACCTGATGGCATCAAGTGACATATCCCATAAACCATTTGTTGAAATATGTGAAATGTGTAAAAATTACTCAAGGAGTAGAGACAAAACATGAAAGAATGTTCGAGACCCTTACAACAAAAACATAAAACTAGTTAGTTCAGGTGGTATCTCAAGATCAAAGATAGGGAACCTTTTAGAAAACTTCAAGACATATATATTAAGCACAATAGGTTCCCAGTTGGACACCCTAAAAATAAAAAAGAAACAGAAGGAGGAAAATGAAACAATGATCATATATTGCCCAAGATGCAGGAGGAAGCATTCCTCAAGGGAATGCCCATTAGATAACATTTCAGTTTGTGGCTTCTGTATAGAAGACCATGTGAATGAAAAATGTCCATCATTTCTCAGTTTATTAGCTATATATAGGAGTGGAGATCCTGAGGAGTTTTCTTATGCACCTAGGAGGCCATGGCAACCTAGGAATCAACCCACATACCCAGATCTACAGTCTCAAGTTCCACCCTATTATCAACAACAACAACAATGGAACTCGCCAGGTTGGCAAAAATGGTCTACTCAGTACCAACATCCTTGGTTTCAAGGATGGAGAGGAGAACATAACCAAGGAAACCCTCAAACTCCACCTATCCCTATGTAAAACCATCATTATCCTCAGTTCCCACCGAACACCCCACAACTTCTGCCAAGTTTTGTTCCACCACCTTTACCTCCTATTCCACAACAACAACCACTACAATATCAAAATACAAGCTCCCCGAGACCAACATTATTACCATCACAACCAGTGTCGAATCCCAATAATAACCCCCCTCAACCTCTTCACAATGTTGAGATGAAGGCCTTCCCGACATATTTTATTACTCATGTTCCATTACAGGAAATTCGACTAAGAATGGGAAAAGTTCTAGAGAGGCAGAGACCTTCAGTAGTCATCTAGGAAGAATAAGAAGAAGAAACCACCAAACAACCCATGGATGACACTAGGTGGGAACATGTTATTATCCCAAAGAATCAAGAACCCAAGCTTCCCCAAAATGAACCTTCACAAATTATGAAGGTCCCTCCTTATCCAGACCAATTGGTAATCGAGAAACCTACCACCCGACCGGAATTTGACATTTTGAATGAATTGAAAAATATTTGTGTCAAGATTCATCTTCTTCAAGCGATTAAAGACATTCCAATCTATAGTAAGGTAGTCAAAGAATTGTGTATCAAGAATCCAGGTAAGAAGAAAAAGGACCCCCCTATAGTACACTTGATAGGAGTACTTTCCGAAAACATATTAGAGCATCCAAAACTAGAAAAATATGGGAATCTAGGAAACCCTGTAGTGACCATAACCATTAATGAGGTCTCCATTGGAAACACTCTCATAGACCTAGGGGTAGCCATCAATGTTATGACCGCTACTACCTTGGAACAATTATAGTTACAACCTCTTATTTGACCTACCCCAACCATTTTGGAATTAGCAGATAAGACTAGGGTTATACCTGAAGGAATTTTAGATGATTCCATGGTTACTTTAGCCTTATGGGAGTACCCCATAGATTTTCTTGTCATTCATTCAAAGGATCCTCCCAAAGGCTATCTCGTCATTTTGGGAAGACCTTGGCTAGCCACAACCAATGCATTTATTGGTTGTAGAGAAGGAGAAATGACCATCTCGAATGGTCTCTCTATCCAGAAGCTCACCATTTACCCTCCAGCTCAACCTATTATGGAGAATCTATGGTGGCTTGAATTTCCATACGAGAACAAGGACTAGGAAGAATATTGCCAAGTGACCATTCATGGGCACTTCAGGAGCACACAACAGAAAATGTGCTAAACCAGTGCATTTCTGCTATCACATGTGTGGCTTTTCCATAGTCTTTTCCCTAATTTGAGTAGATGTTTGGAGAAGAATTTCAAGAAAAAATAGACCCATCAATTTTGTCTTCGACATCTTTTATTTTCAAGATAGATGAGTCTTCCATGTCTTACACTATGCCCTGCAAGATTAGTCTAGGAAATTTTTTACATATAAACTCCGGGCTAGATGCAGAGAAACATAAACAGTTAGTAGATATCCTTAAATAAAAATCATGAGAATTTGCCTAGGAATACACTGACATGAAGGGTATACACCCTGACACATGCATCCATCACATATATACCCAGGGGGAAGTAACACTTGTTAGGAAACCCCAAAGAAGGATGAACCCAACACTCAAAGACATAGTCAAGGAGGAGATCCAAAAGTTGTTAAATGTCGGATTTATCTATCCCATATCTGACAGTAAGTGGGTATCCCCTCTTGTAGTGGTTCCAAAGAAAGTGATCAGGAAATGGAAAATTTGTGTTGATTTCTGGGAACTCAACAAAGCCACTCTGAAAGACTACTTTCCTCTCCCTTTCATTGACCAAGTTCTTGATACCTTGTCTGGAAAGAAGTATTTTTCCTTTCTATATGGGTACAACGGGTAAAAACAGATTCTTATAGCACCTGAGGACCAAGATAAGACTACTTTTACCTGTCCTTGGGGCACCTATGCCTATAGGGTCTTACCATTTGGATTGTGTAATGCTCCTGCCACATTTCAACGAGCAATATTAGGGATATTTGAAGATCTTATTTATGATTGTGTGGAGGTATACATGGATGACTTCACAGTCTATGGAAACACTTACCAGGAAGCCTTAGAAAACTTAGAAAAATTCCTCATTAGATGCCAGGAAATGAACCTATCTCTAAGTCACGAAAAATGCAAAATGTTGTTAACTGAAGGAGTGTTTCTAGGACATCATGTTTCATTTGAAGGAATAAAAGTCAATCCTACAAATATTGAGGTCATCATTAGACTTCCACCCCCCAAGACTCAGAAAGAGGTGAGAATATTTCTTGGACATGCCAGATATTACCGACGATTTATTGAAAATTTTACAAAGATTGTTGCACCTATGTTTGGATTACTAATAAAATATGTTGATTTTGTTTGGACTGAGCAGTGTCAAACTGCCTTTGAAACCCTAAAATCTAAGCTTTCTGTGGCACCAGTTCTTAGAGGGCCCAATTGGACTCTCCCATTTCATATATCTACTGATGCCTCCAACACCACAATAGGAGGGGTATTAGGGAAGAAAGAGGACCAATAGTCCTATGCCATTTATTTTGTGAGCAAGAACTTGTCCCCTGCCGAGTTAAACTATACAGTCACCGAGAAAGAATTCTTGGCAGTTGTTCATCCTATTAACAAGTTTCGTCATTACATCACAGGTTATGAAGTATTTGTAAATACCGATCACTTCTCCATTAGATTCCTCATGAATAAACCTATAACTAGTGGCCGAGTGACTAGGTGGCTCTTGTTATTGCAAGAATTTAATATTACTGTGCTTGACCGACCTGGAAAGGATAATGTAGTAGATGATTTTATTTCCCAAATAAAAAATGAGGATGATGATATCCCTGTAGATGATAGTTTCCTAGATGAGCATCTTTTTCCCCTCTCTATCAATACCCCATGGTTTTTAGATATGGAAAACTATCTGGCCACTAGGAAGTTACTGTCTCATTTGTCACCTCATGAAATAAAAAAAATTATTACACAAAGTGCTAATTACTCTTGGGTTGGTCATGATCTTTGTTCGCACAGGCCCTGATTTGATTATTTGTAGATGTGTTCGAGAGGATGAGGTACCTGAGATACTATGAAGCTATCATGATGGACCATGTGGTGGTCATTTTTCTGACAAACATACAACATATAAGGTGTTACATTCAAGTTACTATTGGCTTAGCATTTTCAAATATGTTGGCAAATATGTGAGGAGTTGTGATAGTTTCCAAAGGATAGGAAGACCTATGTCAGCTGACAAAATTCCTTTGCGTGCCCAAGTTATGATAGAACCCTTCAAAAAATGGGCCCTCAATTTTGTAGGACCAAATTCACCCATGTCCTGTAGGAAGAACTATATTTTGGTTTGTACAGACTATGTCACCAAATGGGTAGAGAAAAAAGCCTTATTCAAGGCTACAAAGAAGTGTGTTGTTGAATTCATCTATGAAGACATATTTACCCGCTTCGGTGTCCCTTGTGAAATTGTTATCGACCAAGGCACTCAATTCACTTCCAAGTTGATGAAAGAGATAACAGAGAAATATGGGATTAAACATTGTAAATCTTCTCCATACCGCCCGCAATCCAATGGTCAAGTAGAATCTACAAACAAAGTTCTAGAAGCCATATTTACCAAGACTATTCAGTTACATCACTGGGATTGGGCTAATAGGCTCCGAAAGGCTTTTTGGGCATACCGAACCACCTGGAGCAATACCACTGGGCACACTCCTTATGAGATAGTGTATGGGAGACAAGTACTTTTACCAATAGAATTCCAAGTAAGGACCTTCCGTATTTCTGTAGAATTGGGATTGAACTTAGATGAGGCTCAAAAACAATGAACCCTACAATTGAATGAGTTAGATGAAAAAAGGCAAGATGCCATCCAACAGACAATATTCATCCAAAACGAGAGGAGCAAGTGACAAGACAAGTTTATTAAGAAGAAACACTTCCAACCTAGTGATTGGGTTCTGTTGTTTGATTCCTGATTCAAAACCTTCAAAGACAAACTCACCACCCGATGGTTGGGACCTTACGAGGTAGACACTTTATATGACAATGGAGCTGTAAAAATCAAAACAATTGATGATGGACAAGTCTCCTTTGTGGTAAATGGACACCGACTTAAATTTTATCATAAGCCCATTTCCAGAGAGGATTTTCTAGAGGTCATGTCAACTGACAAGGCATTGGCCTTAGTAGATGGGGAAGTTCCCCCTTATTCTTGAAATTTTTTCTGAATTTCCTACTATATATATGTAAATAGTTTTTGAATTTTGTTAATAAGGAAATTCTAGAGATTTATGTAAGTATTTATTTCACGAGGAGTACACAGTTTCGAGGATCTTTCTTAAAAAATTGTTACACTTGAATTTTGTGTCTGCTAAAGCATCAAATGAATATTGACTTACTGTATTTATCCATATTTTTGCAAGAATTCTCATTTTTAGCCATTCTAAAGTAGTTTCTCTTGAAACTCTTCACCACTGTATAAGGAAGTGGTACCATAACTATCAAGCCTAGAGGTCTCTCGTGCGATTTTTCCAAGAAACCTGAGTAAGTGAGTCAAGTGTCTTTATCAAAGAGTAACAAGGAGGTCTAATTAGCAAATAATCATGGAAACATCACAATAACTACAAAGGAAGAAAGTAAGTTGAGCCTAGAGATACCTTTCTGTTCTTTCTCAGTGGTACCATCCACTACACACTAAATAGCTTGAGTATGTCATATATTTAGATATGCCACATCCACTTAAGTACCCCTTACATCAGAACAATCACTAATTAATATAACGAAAAGTCATCCTCTAACATAAATACCATCCCAATTGAAAACAAGAGAAAGAAAAAGTTGTTTTCAGAGTTGTTCTCCCATCTTCTTGCATAAACAAATTTTATACTAAAATATTAAAGGATGGAGGGCTAGTCTCTGAGGGTTTAAAAGGCTAACCCACCGGGATACTGAACAGGTCTGATGGCAGCGGGTACCGACCTATGGTATGACTAGGTAAACCTGCCGGAGTACTGAACATGCTTGCTAGCAGTGGGGCATTCTACCTAGCAAGGCTGGTAATCTGCCAGAAATAAATAATAAATTTAAACTTATCCTGATGTACGACATTACTTGTAGACAAGGCTAACATGAAGTATGTGTGGTTAAGCTAAGGTTAATGAATCTCATACACTTTCCATTGGGAAATAAATCTAAGACTATCTTGAAACTCTCTTGCCTATCTCTTCTTATCTATATATAGGATATCTTATCCTATAGGTGGGGCCATATTCTAACTGTCTCATCAGAACAATCTATGAAATTTTATCTTTACACTTGACATACTATAAATCTCCGGCTATTGGGGGATACTGACTGGTTTCCTATAATTTTGATTGTGAGGTGTCACAATACTTAGGTGTGGGGGAGGGGTTCATGAGCTGACAAATGATCATTGCCTAAGAGAAATAAATATTTGCAATAGTTTTTGTATTATTACCATGATACAAGTTATTACATTAATAGTCATTTTATTTGTAAAGTGCTAAACTCATGTGTGCTATAAATTACTAAACATATGCCTAACATACCAAATCACTTTTATTGGTTTATCTTTCATTACAAGTTGTACATTGTAGGTTTGAAAATACATGTTTTTACTTTCTATAACATGTTCATTGTAGGTTGACATTATGTGTCATATGCAAGAGGGTTGAGTGAGCATGACAGAAAAATCAACAACAAGGGAACATTCTGACTCTGCTCATTTACCGCTGCGATCGTCAAAAACACTTCAAATTTGCAGGCTATCCATTATAGGAAGTGAAAAAGTATTTATCATAGAGGTACCGAATGAAGTACCATATGAGGTGCTGTATGAGGTGCTGAATGAAGTTCCATGTGAATTACACACCAGTAACTGTCCTAGATTCCAGGTAACCAGAACTCAATTACATTAAATTGAATTGGTTGTAGACATTGATTGTAGATGCTTCATATGTTTATGATCAAATGTCCAAGTTAAAAGACTTGGACATTGATCTAACCATGCATCATTACATTGCTCCAAAATGAGCAGTCAAATTCGAATTCTCCTCACATGGCAGCCGTGTGCACATGTGTGCAACCTATGTTGGCAAATATTTAACAGACAATGCATGCTTGTATTCTTTTCATTGATGGAAAGTACAACAATGAAGATGGCATGGGTACAGAAAGTATGTAATAGATGGGCATTATGAGAAGATGTTGCAGAGAAGATTCGAATAAGCTCATAAGAGATAGTGCAGAGGATTGTTGGCAGATCATCGATGGCAAAATCAGAGTAAGTGGAACAAAGTAAGCTCGGGAGGAGAAGCAACTTTTATGATCGTTGGATCCCATTTTAATTCCTGAAAGAAGGAGGACCATCAGATATGATTGTAGAGAAGAAGAATGTGCAGAAGAGGAGGACATATCTTAGGCATCATATCTGAGCATAAGTTTCGACCATCATTGGATCAGGGAGAACCTGCACGTTCATTAAAGTGCAAGGAGAAGCAGGCTCACAAAATCTCGAAAGAAGGAGGAAAATCCATCTTCAGGAAGGAAACGTGGTGAAATATCAGCATGTCACTGACTGGAAAGTCAAAGGAACAGGGTTCCCTAACCTCTCGAATTCACGATATGCAAAATCACAAAACTATCTTAGCCGTTAGATCGAGGTTTGTTCTGGACCATTGATCCATCTCCATCTCAGAGTCTCGCCTATCGTGACTTGGAGTGACGAGAACCTCCATCTAAGGAACAATGAGATGCAAGATTGCGAAAAGATCAGGACCATCGGATCACCAAAGAATGTGGACCATTGATCTGATCTCCATCTCAGAGCTTCGCCTATCGCAACTTGGAGAGGTAAGAAACATAACCACTGAAATCGTGATTTAATCACAGCCGTCAGATCAAGGTGTGATCTGGACCGTTGATCTGAATCCATTTTGGAGTTTCATGAATCATGACTTGGAGAGGAAAGAAACATAACCACAAGAAAGCCGAAATTGCGATATGATCTGAGCTATTTAATCAAGATTAGATCTGAACCGTCAAATCATAGGACAAATGGAAAGCGATTGGAATTTCGCTGACTTGGAGTCAACAGAGCATGGTGTGGAAACTCGTGAAATATGAAGCGCCTTTTTGGCACAGCCTATGGTCACTTCCGGTGATCATGAGAAGGGAAGGAGTCAGTTTAGATAAGCTCCATTTTGGGGTTTCGGGGATTGCGACTTGGAGAGTCGAGATGCCTCATCTCGAGATTCACAAAATGTGAAATCGCAAAAGCGCTTTATGCATAAGCGCGTGGTCACAACCATTGGGCACATTGATGGAAGATGGAGGAAGAAGTTAGAGGTGCTAATCTTCACCACAGGGATCCCAAAATGCCGAATTATGAAATGGCGAAACAAGCATAAGATTATTTATTCTTAATCCAATGGTTCAAGTGAGCTTGAATATGATCAGAGGGATACTATTCCATCTCATAGTTAATTGATCAGTTACAAATCTATTAACTAAAATGAGTCATGATTCTTGATTGGTTGGCATTTCAGTTTCTTAGACGGTTTTATTTTGACTAAGAAGATTCGAAGTGTAATTGTTGTGGAAGGTGTGCATAAAATAAAAAGATACAGACTGTGCGTGGTTGGTTGTTCTAGATGAAAAATGAATTAAACTGTAAGAAAGGGAAAATCACAGGATGCGCAGTGTGAGACTGAAAATGTGGGCAGTGTGATATAAAACTCAAAGAAGAGTAATAGATGAGGAATAGAATTGAAGCAAAGAAAAATGACAGAACAAGTTGAAGCAGAGCAGAATTGMAAAACAGACAAAGGAAGAGAAGAATTGCAGAATAGTTAGAAGAAGACCAGATTTACAAAACATAGAAGAAGTGGTAAGAATCGATTTATCTGTGTAGTTGTTTGTTTAATTATTCATTTAATATTCCAGGGTTGTTGGGAGGTACTAAGGAGGACTATTGTCCTCAGAGGTTCAAGTGGGAGCTTTAACACAGGGAGTTTTAGCTTCCATCTGGTTGCAGCCAGAGAAACTAGGGTGGCAGGGTGGTGCAAGGGAGAACAAGTGTTCTCTGTCATACAGGTTGGAGCTTTTGTAACTGGAAGTTGGTTCTTCCATCCAGTTGGTGCTGGAACATTAAGGGAGTTGGTGATTCCTTCTAGTGGGTGCTAGAGAAACTAGAGAGTTGGTGCTCTCAAACAAGTTGGAGCTTGTAAAACAAAGGCAGTAGCCTCATATTGAGTTGGTGCTCAATTATAGATGATGCACAGAACTTAAAATACTGCCTATCATTTCGAAGAAGAAGAGTTTTTCTCACTTTATGGGTTTCCTCATGAAAAGCTGTCTCTATGTATATCTTATGTGTGATTGATGCTCATTATTTATATCATCTATATGTTGTATAATATTGATGGTCACTTGAAGAAAATTTAAGAATGGTCTAATTGATTTATTATTATTTAAGCACAGTAACAACTGATTCACCCCCCCCCTCTCAGTTGTCTTAGTAATTTCAACAACCTAATCCACTATAGGTGCATTCAAAATTGGGCTGGGCAACCATTATCTCCATTCTCCCTTGCCATTTGCTCTCCCCTGTGTTAATAAATCACGACCAACCTCTGACATTTCGTCCCCTGTTCAAAATGCATTCGTCCCATGCCCAATTAATGCCATCTCTTGGCTCAATTGCACCCTTTCCTGGTGAATTTTGCCTCTTCCACAATGCCCAGGAGGTACAAACCCTCTTCCTATACATACATGTTTTCCATTCCTAAATTTTCACAGTGCAGGGAGGTGTTTTTATGCACAGGCCGGGGGCCATTTTTGTCTAACTTGCAGGGCCACGATGATGGCCTCTCCATGCAATTTTCCCTCGGTTTTGATGGGAAGAAAACACATGTAGGGTCTCTTACCTTTGAAGTATCAAAAGAGTCCATTGTTGCAGCTACAAATCTCCCAAGAATGGGAGATAGATGGTTCAAAAACCACCAATTACCGTGGTCAAGTTATAACAGGGTGTTTAAGCTTGAATTCGAGAACAGTTCAGAAGCAAAAGGATATGCTAGGGAGTGGATAAAGGTGGAATTGATCAACCTCCTCATCGTCATCACAAGGTTGATTACCTGCGAAGGTAAATACTCCACTTTCAAAGATTTTCATTTTAGATTGCTGGCTCATTTTTTGTTCAACAAACCTTTGAATTTCCCTTTCTATTTTCTCAAAATCTTGGAGAATATGTCCTCTCAAGTGAGGAAGAATGTGACTAACCCCCACAACAGTCTCTTTCACCATGGCTTGATCAAACTCGTTGTTCTAGCTGAACTAGAGAAGCAGGGGCAAACTTGTGATGCCTTTATCTACCAATTTGCAAACCCTCACTTGACAATTAAGACCGACAAAAATCCACTTAGCCTAAAACATATCTCTCCATCCAAGCCTCACTCTCCAAGAACTCCAAACCCCCTTGCACAAACCCTCTCTTTTCCGGAACAATACAAAAAACTTGTTGATATCCCTACTTCTTCATCGGGTAAAAAGACCAAGAGAAAGGACCAAAAGAAGCCTATTGTTAACCCCACAATGCCTTCAATATCTCTTGATCTGACGCGTAAAAAGATCCAAGAAGTAATCCAAAAATACTTTCCCATTGTTCCCACAAATATGAGGGGATCCAATCGATTTGGTAAAGGACCCTTTTGGAAAAATACCCGGAGTACAAGAACCAAACCTTATGCAAAACCCATGCCTAGTTCAGATCTTATCCAAGTGTCCTCTGACCTTGAGAGCCCTCACAAGAAACTTAGGGAAGTTTTTGAAGATGGATTAGAGCCACTAAGGAAGAAAAAATCAGAGCCTACCTCTCATTACCAATCCCCCATCACTCCTACTTCACCCATGCCCACTCTAGATCCTAAAACTGGTAGATTGTCTACATCCCTCAAAGGATCTAAGCCTTCCTTAGAGATCATTGATTCTGCCCCAACCATAGAGAAGCTACAAAAAGAAAACCATCATCTTCTCCAACAATTGGAAGAGAGGAAGACAATATACACACACCTTCATCATGATAATGCAGTCCTTCAAGAAAATGTTAACTCCCTTCGACGGTTGGTCGATGAGATGACCAAATCTAACCATAGCCTCAGAGCACAGCTAAAGAAACACAGGAGGCACAAGGCTAAGTCTTCACAACAAGAAGGAGAAGCTTCCAGAGCTGATCCTGCAAAATTGTAAGTGTGGGGGTAATGTTGGGCCCGAGATATGATCAATTTATGACAATTATTAGACACTTTTTGTTGAATGTACATATGTGTTTTTCATGTTTTGAAGGAGCTTTTTGAAGAATTTTATGGTAAAATGGTATGATCGACACTAGGTACATATGATTCATGTTTAATGATTATATTGAGTATAATTCATCATGTTTTTACGCTTCGAAGGATATGATTCATGTTTTTTGGTGTTACAGGGAAAAAACGCACCGCGTTTCTGCTTCCGACACTCAGTCTGGCACTCCTTCTAGCACTTGTTTCGGTACCCGATCCGGCACTGCGTCTTGCACAAAAATGAAGGGCGACTTGGCGGTTATGGTATTAGCGGCCAGTGATGGGTGAATCGGGAACATGGGTTTTGTTCATGCTTGTCCCCTCCAACTACTGAACTTTGGACAACTTAGTTTTAGTTGTTCAAGAGGGAGATTATTGGCTCGCTCTATCTTAGCATTTAGGGCATCATTTAATGAAAATTGCAAAATTTAGAAGTGGTTCGACCCTCTTGTGGTCGACCACTTGGTCTGTAAACATTATAAATACCACCGAGGTGGTCAGATAATTGTTAAGCAGTAGAAGCATCAGTGTGATAGATAAAAATACAATTTTACTCTATTTTTCTATTTTACATTGCCAGATTATATAAGAACTGTGTTTTTGAGTTTTCATGGTGAATTCGAATTGTTGAGTTTGTGGTGTGATTTTAGAAAGTGACCACGACTTTCTGGGGGGCCCACCAACAATCTGGTAACTGTTCTTTAGTTTGTTTATGCATTTTATAGTTTAGTTGTTCACTTTATTTCATGTACATGCATTTTTATTGTGTTAATTAGTTTTTTTCTATAGTTTAATTTCTTTGATTCTCTTTTGCAAGTTAGTATGATAGATTGTGTTAGCATGCATTGATCTTGTAGTTAGGAATGGATTTGCAAATCCCTAGACTAACCCCATGTACAATTAGATATTATATTATGTCTTTATTTATGATTTTAGAATAAAGTTTGAAACAGAGTTTTAAATAGAATAGAACAAAGTTTTAATTTGGGTTTTCTTTGACAAGGATTTGATGGATGGATAGAGTTAATTTCAGTTTTTAATGATAGATTGCTTATTTCAGTTTTATATATATCTTGCTTACTTAGTTGTTGGCTAATACATTTGGTAGTTTACTTTTTAATGTCATTTTCTTATTACAGTTTGAATTGTTAGAATAGATATAGCATGGTTTCATTTTATGTAATTTCTTTCCTAGAGTTAAATTACAATTGTATTTCTTAGTCAATAGTTGAGTTTAAGTATGAATTTTTCTTACATAGTATAGAAGTACAATGATGATCTCATTATATTGTTGATGGTTAATAAATGAATATGCAGGGTAATTGATGATTGTTTTTGTCATGGCTAAATTCTCATTGGATTGTTTAATCCATACCTTTCACTTTGCTATTGAGATCAATGTTGAGCTTATACCACTTGAATTATCCTTTGTTGTCAAGTGCCATCGAGATATCGTACGACACTGGAGACATTCACACAACCACCAACATTATATTTGAATTGTCATAGGTTAAAAGAATAGTTTCATGTTTTCATAGAGTAGAAAAGATAGTTTCTTGCTTTTGTAGATCAGAAGATATAGTTTCTTGCTTTCATAGTTTAAAAGATAGTTTTATTGCTACTGTAGGATAGATAGTGTTTTTCTTTGATAGGTTAGAGAACAGTTTGCTTGTCATAGATTAAAGGATAGTTGTTAGTTCTTCTTGCTTTCAATTAAATAGATTTCCTTTCATGAATTATAAATAGTTTTGAATGAAGAATATAGTCCACTTGCCTCTTAGGCTAGATAGTTGTTCAATGAGAAGTTTTAATTTGATTACTTGCAGTAGAAGTTATCTTAGAGTAGTTAGTTGCTTACTTGCTTTAATAGGTTAGTTAGTTGTTTTGTTTACTTTCTTTAATAGATTAGTTAGTTGTTTTTACTTGCTTTAATAGGTTAGTTAGTTTCCTTTGCTTACTTGTTTGCTTTCTTTAGTAGAATAGTTTCTTTCTTGTTTATTTACTCACTTTATAGGGTAGTTGCTCATTGAATGTAGGTTGGCAAGTTAAAATAGTTTTCCTTCGTTATTTTCTTATTGTTATTCTTAAATAGTTGCTTATTGCTTATTGTTGAACTAGTTTTCTTTACATAGGGTTTTTACTTGTCTTCTTAGAACTATCCATTGATCCTTGGCCCAAAAGTACTTAGGTTACATAGTTTCAAGTTTCTTAGTAGGGTTTTCTCATTAGATATCTTTTCTTGAATAGATTATCCCTTAGATAACTATCTTCCTTAGTTAGACTATACTACTACCAACCCTTCTACCTTTGGCATATATTTTGCTACAACTTTAAGTTTACTTACCCCAGGTTGACAATTTAATTGAGGGTTTTTAGTGTGTTTTTAGTGCATATAGAACAACCATCAAAGATGAATAGTATATAAAAATCATTTCATAAACATTTAAAAATATGAATATAGCATAAATGTATTTTAATGAAATCTCAATTCAATTTTTTTCACAAGTATTAGAAGACTAGCAACAAGAAACATGAATGCAGGTTAAATCAATGAATACAAATGTGACATAATAACATACTTGAACTATACATAATGTAGGTGATGTTTTCTATTAGGTGCTTAATTCCTCTTTAAAGAATTATAACTCTAAAAGCCATCTTCTACAATCACCTATCTCCTCTACGTTTTATTTGAAATTGTATCTCCCTTTTCCCTTTCTTTGTGACTCTTTATAAGATTAAGAGGGATTATGGAAACTAATTAACAACCATTCACTAATAATTATACATTCAATAAATTGAATGAATTTATTCTAAATTTAGACATCAATCACATTTAATAAATTGAGAGACTTTCTTGTAAGCTAGAGTAAAACCCTTTTTATAAATCGATCTAATATGTAGAGTTTCATTAAATCCAACCTAGTGAATACTTACCTTGTCGATCCAAGAAACCTCCTTGTTATACCTCTATTTGTCACCCTAGGCCTCACAAGAGAGATACTTATGTCATCTTCTCAAAATCACATGCTTTTCACAACAAAAAACCATACTTTTAACCCTAGTCACTCTTTTCCTAGATATAAGAGAAACTGTTCCCTTGTTGCACCACTACAAGGGGTGATCGATCGCTTGTTTCCTTACTAAAACAAGTGACATTCCCCAGAAAATTCTAGATATAATGAGTTAGGAGGATATAAAAAAAGGATGGGTTTTCCATGTTGGAACCATAGGTTCTGATGGTTCATCCCACTCTTTCTGGAGACAGTTGATCAGTTAATCAACTAGTAGTTGGAAATAGTTGTTCAGGTGGTCCAGTAGATAATCGGTCAGATAATCAACTAAAGGTTGGAGATAGTTGATCAAATAATTGACTGTTGAATGGAGACACTCGGTTGGTAGATCAAACA
Organism: Picea mariana; assembly: GCA_032191745.1. NCBI lineage: Eukaryota > Viridiplantae > Streptophyta > Pinopsida > Pinales > Pinaceae > Picea > Picea mariana. Next base: position 188,637 of record JASDQU010100730.1, on the reverse strand, counting down.
AATGAGTAGTCGACTATGTTGTCGGGTTGACTTAGTAAGTCGACTAGCCAACGCAACAACGAAGATTTGTTAGGATCCTCTCCAACCACCGATGGTTTTATGTGGACAAGATCTTCCCTATTTCAAGGAAATTGGTTAGATCCATAAACTATAAATAAAGTACCCTATTTATCAATATAAATATATCAATTCATTCTGTGTTTAATGTTGCATTGTGATGTACAGATCATAACGTGTTGTGCTTAAGTGTTGTAATGGTGTCTTTAGATACCACCGATCTTCTTGAAGTTTATTTCTCTTCACTTACTCTGTAGATTTTATTATTGTTTTGTCCAGTTTTACAACCAATACCCAACATGCTATCAAAGCGGTTGGTTTTGACCTCGCCTGTTGTCTAGAGATCTTGTTCAGTTAGATATTATAGTGATTGACTCTAGGTTGTTGATATGTTGACTGTAACTTGTTTGGGTTATGAGATCTTCCAGATACTAAAGAATGACTTCCAATATTGATCCTATTGTTTTGAATGGACTTAATTATGTTGTGGGGAGACTTTGTTAAAGATTAAAGGGCTCTGGTAGTATACAAAGGCCATGATTCCAAATCCAAAGGATGATCAAGTGAAGTTCATCATCGATGGAAAGAAATATGAGATTGTCAGGGTCATCACGAATTATATATCTTGGGAGATTCACTTTCATATGAGTAGGATCGACTACCCTCATGAAGTCTGGAATAATTTGAAGTCGTTTTTCGACAAAGTTGATGAAATCCAAGTTATGTAGTTGGAGAAAGAGTTGATCTCTCTCAATCCGCACTCCTTTGAAAGGATTGCAGAGTACTTGACATGTGTTAAAGAGATGTAGTTGAAATTTTGATAATGTGGGAAGAATTGTCGTAAGAAATATGAAAACTCATTGAGTTGGTCCTGATGAATTTGAGAACACCCTTCAACATGTTTTGTTCCACATTATAGACCAATTGGTAGGCTCACAAAGAAGATGGTAAGGATTATAACTTTGATACTTTATGTGTCTTATTGATTAATGATCAACATAGGTTACTTGATGAAGGGAATATTGGCGGTAAACATCAATCTAATTTTCTCAAGGGAAAAGGAAAGATGAATTACAAGGAAAGAGGACATTTTGATGCTCCTGCATGCAAACCAGAATACCTCGACCAGAAAACTAAAGAGAAGATTGATGAGTCGACATCCACCAACAAGAATTGCTAAAAGAAAAAGTTTTTATATTTTGGACATCTCAAAAATTTGGAGAAAACCTATTGGAAGAAGAGATACAAATTAGAGATAAAGGTTAATAAGCTCGAAGGAGACGTGTCAACTATCTATCGATCAGCCGACAATTGTACCTTCAAAATCCGAAATTCTTAAGCATTCCTTACTCATACTTCAAAAAATGAGTGGGTAGTCGATTCTGGGTGCACTCATCATATGGTGAAGGAAGCCTCTATTTTCTCTTACCTAGATAAAGTTGTCAAGTGGAAGATCTATGTTGTTTATGATTTCATTATTGAAATTGTTGGTCATGATGATGTTCTTTGTCAACATGGTAAGATTGTCGACGTCTATCATGTGCCAAACCTGAGTGACTATTTTTTTTTGGTTTCTCAACCGAAACAGATAGGAAATATTGTTGAGTTATGGCCATATCAGTTCTTAGTAAAGGATTTTATGAATGATAGGTCGATTATCACTGAATTTTTTCTCTTCTTGAAGGATGGACTGTACAAGTTTTGTGACCTCCCTTGACCTAGTCCTGAACTGACTACTATTGTTTCTCACACTGATGAATGCAGTTGAATTTGGAATGAACAAATTGGACACCTAAATTTTCATATTATGAAGTCAATGGCCACACAAAATATCATTGTTGGTCTTCCCAAATTTCTTCTACAAGAAGGAATTTTTATTGTATGTGTGCTAGGAAAACATCATCATACCCCTTTTGACTCTAGAAAAACATGGAAAAGACAGAATCCACTGGAGATCATTCACAATGATGTATGTTGTATCAATCAACCCTCCTTAGTAGGTGCAAAGTATGTTTTGACCTTTATTGATGATCTCTCTAGATTTACTTCGGTCTATTTCTTGAAAACTAAGAGTCGTGTCTTTGAAAAGTTCAAGGAATTTAGGGAATTGACTGAGAAGAAATGTGGTTGACCTATTAAGTGTTTGATCTCAAATAATGGTGGAGAGTATCTGAATCAATAGTTTGAGTAATACCTTGCTTTATCTGGTATTTCCTGGTAGATTTTGGTTCCTCATACTCCTCAACAAAATGGTGTCGAAAAAAGAAAGAACTAGACATTGGTCAAAATGGCTTGCTATATTTTGCAAGCCAAATATCTATCGACTCATTTTTGGCATGAAGTGGTCTACTGTGCCAACTATGTCTTGAATCACATTCAAACTAGAGTTGTCAGTTTTGTGACTCCATTCGAGAAAGGGTGTGGAAAGAATCCCTCAGTCGGTCACCTTAGAGTCTTTGGTTTTGTTGCTTGGGAACATATCCTAGATGATTGTAGGAATAAATTGGATGCAAAGAGTCATTCTTGCACTATGATGGGATACTATGAAGAGTCCAAATCCTATCGACTATTTGACCCTATCAAATGACAGATCATTCTCAGAAGAAATATGTTTTTTAATGATAATTCTTTGAGAATTAAGTTGTTGAATACTTCCTCTAGTTCATTACAGGATTATTCTTTTGATGTTGTTTCCAACTGTGGTTCACCTGTTCAGTTTTTCATCATTTCGACTAGGTAGCCGAACTCTGTTCCTCTTTCGACTAAGCCATTGAATTTTGTTTCATATTTGACTAGACAATTGATCTTTGTTTCAATTGGGCCTACATCTTCATCGAATGCAATAGTTCATTCATCTAATCAACATTATACAATGGATATCAATTCATCCTTTTCCTACATACCTCGATGGGATGCTAAAATGATTGAAGTTGTTGGCCATGATGTTGGAGATGTGTCTTTAGGTCTACTGACTCGCAGTCATAAGCAACAGGTTAGTGTTTCCTTGATGGATCATGTTCCTGAGACTTGTGATCATATATCTTACTCATATACCCAAGAAAAACCTAAATGGGAACAAGCTATCCAATATGAGATGAATTATCTTTTTAATAATCATACTTGGGATTTAGTTCCTCGACCTCAAGGGAAGAACATTGTGAAATGAATATGGGTCTATAAGACCAAATTTACCTCTGAAGGTGTTATTGAGCATCATAAAGCTCACTTGGTCATGAAATGATTTTCTCAACAAGAAGGTATCAACTACACTGAGACCTTTTCTCTTATTGCAAAGATGAATTACGTTCAACTAATCCTTTCCCTTGTTGCTCACTTTGGTTGGAAGGTTCACCAGATGGATGTAAAAAGTGTCTTCCTTCATGGAAACTTATCTAAATAAATTTTCATGGAACAACCCCCTAGTTTTGTGATAGATTTCACTCTTGTTTGTTGAATACACAATTCTCTTTATGGTTTGAAATAGGTCCCCAAGGCCTCATGTGCTAAGATCTATTGTTTCTTTATCCATATTGGTTTCAAATGTTTTGAATCTGATCATAGCCTTTATGTATTACATACTCATGGTGATACCTTGATTGTTGTTGTAAATGTTGATGACTTGGTCATAACTAGCAATAATATTGATCTCATTCTTAGATTGAAGAAATGAATCTCTGACACTTTTGATATGAAAAACCTTGGTCTTTTGCATTATTTTCTCTATCTTCAAGTCTTGTATCTTTATGATGGTTTTTTTCCCTCTTAGTATAAATATGAAATGGATATCTTGCATCATTTTAAGATGGTCGATTGTAAGTCATGTGCTACTCCTTTTTAGTCTAGATTTAATCTTACTAAAGTCTGTTCGACACCCAAATTCGATCCAACCCATTATCGACAACAAGTCAAGAGCCTTATTTATCTCGCTCACAGTCGACTTGACATCTCTTTTGTTGTCAGTGTGGTTTCTCAATTTATGTAGGAACCTAGAGAAAGTCACTGGAAAGATGTGAAATAATTGTTTTTAATATCAAAGGTATCTCTCATCTTGGTATCAAATATTTTCAAATTTTAGACTCATTAGTCGGCTTCATCGAATCCAACTAGGCAGGTGACAATGATGATCAGAATTACACCTCTAGCTATGTGTTTCACTTTAGCACTAAACCACTGGGTCATGCAAGAAAAAAAAGGTAGTCTCCCCGTAAACTACAGAAGATGAGTATAGTGGCATTGTCGATTAGGTACAAAGGCAGTCTAGATTTACAAACTCTTAAGTGAACTTGGATTTCCTATTCAAGCCTGGAATGTTATTAATTGTGACAGTTAGAGTTCAATTCAGGTCATTGATAATCATGTTGCACATAGTAAAATGAAGCATGTCAAACTCCATGTTCACTACTTGCAACAGTTGGCTCAAGAGAAGGTTGTCACTCTTGTTTATTTTAAAACATATGATCAAATTGGTGATATCTTTACCAAACCCTTATCTGAAGCTAATTTTGTTAAGCTATGTAATATTATTGAGCTTCAAGAAGATTCAATTATGAGGGGGTGTCCTATTGACGTAATTACACCTCATGAATCTATAGAACCATGTGTTTATGGGGGGTTGTTGGAACCACATGTTATGATGGTTCATCCCACTCTTTCTGGAGACATCCAGTTGGCCAATTGACTAGTAGTTAGAGATAGTCGCTTGGGTGATAGACTAGATAGTCGGTTAAATAATTGACTAGCGGTTGGAGATAGTTGGCTCGATAATATACTAGCGGTTAAAGACAGTCTGTTGGTAGATTGACCAACTGAGGAGTTGACTACATTGTCGGGTCAACTTGGTAAGTAAACTAGACAACAAAACAACACGGATTTGTTGGGATATACTCCAACCACCAATGGTTTTATGTGGACAAGATCTTCCCTATTTCAAGGAAATTGGTTAGATCCAGAAACTATAAATAAAGGACTCTATGGGTCAATCTAAATATATAAATTCATTATGTGTTCAATGATGCATTGTGATGTTCTGATCACAATGTGTTGTGATTAAGTGTTGTAACGGTGTCTTTATACACCACAATGTTCTTGAAGTTTATTTCTCTTTGCTTACTCTACATATTTTTGTATTGTTTCTTCCAGTGTTACACCTAATCCACAATAGGCCATGATGCATCACAAGCCCTAGAAATTGTGCATGACTTTTTTTAATTAAGTTCTAGGCTTTGAACCTATCTCTAGGCCTACTCCATAATTCTATAAAAGAAGGTAAAATCAAAGGGTAAGAGGGTTCAACTCATCATAGCCTTATGCTGCCAGAATATAACCAAGGAGACATCATTATTGCTATCTTGATAGTTGAATTTTGGTACATTTATATTTGAGAGGGATAAGGAAGAGTCTCGAGAGATTCGAGCTGGAAGGTACTTCAATGGTCTCAAGGTAACACATACCATGTTGTACTTTATTTGATTTTAATATAACTACATCTAAGGTATTTTCCCCCTCCAACGTGTGTGATCTACTCTATTTTATACTATATATTCGTATATCTTATTTGTCTTCGAGAAATTAGATTAGATATATTTACAAACTAGATTTATTTCATGCTAAGTAATGTTGAGAAGGGTATATGTTGTTGTATGTGTATGGAGGTGTTTAATTGTAGCAGCTCATATATGAAGTTAAGAGCTCGATCAACCAGGATATGATAGGAAAACCACTGGGTAGAGGTAAGACTCTTTCTCTTTACTTATTAGTATAAATTGAACCTGCAAACTAGATCCAGCAGAAATCCCATTGTGTTCTATCCCCTATCTGTCATTGATCCCTATCAAATTTGTGAGAGATATTACATATCCATAGGTGATATTCTCTAACAACACTCCCATGGTGGACAAAAAATAGATGATGAAGCAGGAGATCTTATCAATTTTTCTCTCTAGGAATCCCTAGAGTGAAAAAGGAATTCGATGATGCATTAGTTTTCCCAAATCATTTTATGACTCCGAACAAGAATGAAGCCACTTTTGAAAAAAAAAAATCAAAGGAATGACAACCTTCAAGGTACAAATTAATTTTTTATATCCCTATATTTTAAGGAAAGAAGGAAGGTACCTTAGACAAGTAGTAATTTTAGAAGAATGGCACCCTTCAAGGTACAAGATAATTTTCTATCCCTATGTTTGAAAGAAAGATACATGCAAAATCCTTCAGATAGTTAAATATGTTAAAGGGTTATTTCTCTATAATTTAAAACTTTTCCCACTATGAGAATATTACTTTCATAGTATTAAAGGCCATTCCCCATCAAATATTAGTTAAATACTTACAATGCGAAACTTATTTAATATTCTAAACTATATGTGAAAAACCCACTTCGATGGAATTTATTGACTGCCTCAAGGAGGAGTAATTACCCACTCGAAGATATGAAGACTAGTGCATGAGATGAACAATAGTTTTGCAAGGTAAAGACCAATCTTACTTGAGTACATTGATGCCTTTCATAGATGGAATAAGGAAATGAAGGATAAGGAAAATGCAGGTAACACACTCATAGATGGATATTCCTCATCATGTAGTTTCCAACAGTAGGTGGTACGCCACTTGGTTCCTTACGGTTAGGGAGATATTCCCTCATGAAGTTGGAAGCCCCAAATAATGGTCAAGAAGCCCCTAATTGGTTCCAAGTCATTAATGAAAGGGTTAATAGTTATAACAAGAAACCCCTAAAGTAAGGAAAGGTTACTGAGCAAAAGTATAAATACACCTCAAGGATTCTCTCATAAGTACATTCACACACACATTTTATTGAATATCTCTAAGTGAATAAGTGCTATGGTTTATCTTTCTATTGGTGAATTTGAGGTTGAGTCTAAGGTAGCAAGTCTAAAGTTACGAAGGAAGGTCAAAGGTGAAAGTATCATAGTTGCAACAAATGTCAGTAACCCTAGTTTCTGAGGTATATGAGGGTTACAAGTCAGAATGGAGCGGATGTACATGGGATGTAGTGGAGGAAAGAACAAATATATGTGGGTAGTAGAGGAACAAGTTGAAAATATATGAAAAGGCTTGTGAAAGGTTGAGAAGTGATGTTTGTACCAAGTTGTTGATTCCCAAGATGGTTTACTCATTTGTTATCTAATACAACATAGTGTTTATAGGATCAGAGGTATGCTTATGTGTTATTTTTTATGCTTATTCTTATGTTGTTATGGTACATGCTTGAGGCATGTCATGGTAGTGATTGAGAATGGTATCCCTTGTTTATGACATGATACCTTGTTAGAAGTACACTCTTGGATATCTTGATATCTGGTTTGGTATATGTCATGGTTATGGTTTATTATTAGAGACATATATTTATGATGTTGGCACAAGGTTGAGATACACACTTGGTATATGGTATCATATGTATGAGATACATTTCTTGATGTTATTGGTACTTGGATGGATGATTGACATGTTTTTTGAGGTATATGGTTGATGATATGGTGCATGGTCAAAGGAATATGTTGGTGATCTTGGTACATACTTGAGTATTTTGTTGAGGAACTTCATTGTTGATATATTATGGTACATGGTTTATGGTATATTATTAAGGCACATCCCATGCTATATGATTTATGGTACATTGTTTATGTATGCAATGATACATGGTTGATGTACTTGGTATAGTACATGGTTGATGTACTTGGTGTGGTACATGGTTGATGGTATGGTACATGTTTGATGCATGATTTGGTGCATGGTTTATGCACTTGTTGTGGTATAGGTTGTGGTACAGGTTGTGGTACACAATTGATGCTTGGTATGGTATAGGTTGATGGTTTGATACATGATTTGGTACATGGTTGAGACACATATCTTGTGATGGTATTTTGGTGATCTTGGTACATGCTTGGTAGAGGCATGTGTTGGTGATGTTGGACATCTAGTTGAGAGGTTTCCTTGGTATATGATCCATGTGAGAGGATCTGGTTGAGTATTGGTGACAATGATAGGTTGGAAAGGTTGATTAGTGATAGGTTGATGTGAGATGTTGACAATGATAGGTTGATGTGACAGGTTGGATATAGTGACAAGTTGACAGGTTATAGGTTGACGTGATAGTGACAGTGGTATTGATTTTGGTAGTGATATTTTTTCTACATTTATATTTCAAGGCGATAGGATGGGGCAAGGAAAGGGGGTTGTAGCCTCCCTCCGATTGGTTCCATAGAACACATGGATTCAGAGCTTCCTTCAGGTTGGAGCCTGCGAATTAGGGGGTTGTAGCCTCTTTCTGGTTGGAGCCAAAGAATTCAGGGAGTTGTAGCTTCCTTCAGGTTAGATCCTGTAAATAGGGGGTCATAGTTGTTGGGCACTTTAATTGTCTAATTGAATGGAAAATCAAAGTGTTCAATATAAATTGTCAACCCAGGGAAGTCTGTTATTTCAAGATAATTTTGCACAGTCTATGCTAGATTATGAAAGCATTTCTAATATAATTGTAGTAGGGAAGTTCTTTTTTTAACAGAAAAAACAAACATTATCGCTAACACAATTGTGTTGATACAGCTGGAGTGCTACAGACTTAAAATCATAATTTCAATCTAAACTGATGAATATACAAAAACCATGAATTTCCTACCTTAATCTAACTTTCTAATTTACTTTTGCAGGAATAAATTCTATATTATTGCGGAAGGGAAATCTACTTATTGCAAGAAGCTACTTTACACTTTTAATTCACCAAAACAAGATTTTAACCTAATGCAGAAAAAGGAAAAGCAGTTCTCCAACCATGTTCAACAACTGACTTCTAATTCTCATGAGACAAGTTTATGCACATTTACCAAGAAGGAACTAAACTGTAACAACAATTGTATTCATAAATATCTAACAATTAAACCATTTGCAATAAAAACGACTAAATCTAGAATTCGAAATAGAGGGGAATCAGTGAGGAAGGTGGGCCCTTTCCTTCTCACTGAATCCACTCAAAGAGATAGGTTACAGTCTGCTAAAGGAATTCAATCCACTTCTTCATTTAATTGCCAAAAATATGTATGTGTACAATAATTGCTACTTTCTTCAGTTCAAGGAAAAAGACTAACAACCCTTTACATTACAAAATCTCTACTATTTAAAGTCAGAGTCGTTCAGTGTTAAAAAATAGAACAGTCTTGAGAATCCCCGATTCTCAGGTTGTTCGTTAGATATCATTAATACAAAATCTTGAATTCTCCTTCATCAACATCGTGAGCCAACATTCTAATCAGCAGGTGTTGTAGAAGTCATATCACAACAGGACTAGTGGCGTCTGTTGTAACAGCTTCCGAGATTAACAAGCTTCTGTCGTAGTAGTTGTGTAACAACTTCCATGATTGATGGGCATCCATTGCAAAAGTCATGTAACAACTTCTAGGATTGGCGCATATCTGTAACAACAACGAGTTTCTCGAAGTGGGTTGTTCTAACATTTTGATCATTAGTTAAATCATTTCATGGGTAAAATTTGTGAACGTTATCAATCAAACATGCTAAGTAAATGAAAATATAAAAGCAAGATGAATAGTTCATACCTTGGGAAAAAGGGTCTTGGTGCTCATTATAATAGTCATTGAGCTTAGGAATGAGAAGGTTGAATGATCAAAATGTGTAGTGAAAAAGGGACATTTCAGGGTCCTAACATACCCCCCAACTAAAGACATTGCATGTCCTCATGCAAAACACATTCAAAACTTAATTTGTAGCTGAAGTAGATCAATATCTCCTCCAGTGAAAAATTGTTAAGAGAAATTTCTAAGTGTCGGTAATGAAGAATGTTGTGTCAAAAAGAAAATCTGTTGTGTCAACAATCTATTTGGGTTTCTTTATTCTTGAGAACGGGATCAGTTTGAGTTGCTTGAGTAACAACTCGTGAAGGAAACACAGGTTCTTGTTTGCAAGATTCTGGTATACTAGGAGATGATTTATGATGTTGAGATCTCCTCTGTTTTACTGATTTTTATGTAGCAGGAAGTCCTTGTTCAGTCTTGATTGATACATTTGTTGGTCCTGTAGTGACTAGAGATTTGACTACCTCATATCCTGCCTCATAGTAAATGTTTCCACACTCAAAACACATGAGTTCTTTGTCTCTTCCCATAACAGCTTTTGTTAGTGCTAGGATGTCCAAGGTTATACCTTCTGGATTCTTCTATTGAGCAGCTGCCACTTCCTGTTTCAGGGTTTTTAACTCTGCTTTGAGGTTATTATTTTCTATTATTAGTACAACGATCCTGGAATTTTCTGTATTCTTGATCTTTTTCTCTATTTGGGAAAATAATTGGGCAAGTGGCACATCCTCAACATGCTGTGGAGCTGGCTCTTGTGTAACAAATGTGGCTATCGGGACTGGTTCTTGTGGAGTAGTCTCGACATGGAAAGTTGGTTCTAATATTACTGGCTTTGGTGGGACAATCTTCTGTGGAGCAGTTGGTTCTTGTGTAACAGTTGTATCAGTCAGGACTGGTTCTTGTGGATCAGTCTCTATGTGGATAGTTGATTCTTTTGGATCAGTCTCGACGTGGATAGTTGATTCTTGTGGAACTTTCTCTGCATCAACCATAGGGGATAGTGGATGAAGAATAGGAACAACATGCTCCATATCTTGCCTTCCAATGGCAGTTTCGACAGACCTGGTGGACCTGGTTTTTCTCCTGGGTAAAGTAGAAACGAAAGTAGTGGTTTTCTTCTTCGTTGTTGGAGGAGGAATAGGGTGTTCTTCCTTAAGAACACAAGGAGGATATTCTAGTATACTGGGGTCTGCAATGATCTGGATATCGTCAACGGACATAGGATGCCCAGAATCATCAGGCAGCACCGATGATTCTGCTACGAATTGAGTACATTCATTTTGAAAGGAGAAGATAGTTTCCTACAGTTCTGGGCATAAAGTAAAACCTGGTATTCGTACTATTGCAGAATTATTTGTCGCAGCAGCCAGAGAGATTTGATTTGTTGTTGATCCAATTTGGTCAAGGGCTCTCTGAGGTTTTCCTTTGAATGGATGTTTCCTTTTCTGCGAAGTTGCACATGTAATGATAGTAGGTGCTTGATTGGCTGCAGCAACAATAGGAGTGTTCTATGTGATTGTTGGTGCCACAGAAGAGGGGGTAATTGGTCTTGATGTTATAGTGGACCATGTTATCCTTGTTCACTTTTTAGGTAATGCAGAGGTAAGAGAAAAGGTTTTCTTGTCAGAGGTAGGGGGTAGGATTTCAATAATCGGTGTAGCAGCCAAGTGTTGTGATTGTGGTCGAGTGGTTGGCTCTTCATCTGTTTGTTTGTCCATAGCTACAGGTTGTTGTAATGCAAAGTCATCGAGGCTTCTCTGTCTGGTGCCAAGATGGCTTTGGGTTATACGGTTTATTTTCTGAGTCATCTTATGGACAGTGACAGTAGGGGTCTGGACTGTTGTTGTATCCGAGGGTAGGGGCTCTGGAAGAGGTCCATGGGTTGCATTATCAAGGACTAGTACAATTCTTTCTGGATTTACAGACTGTGGTTGGTCTCCTGCAGGAGCTAATGGGTTATTGGAAATGCCCATACCTTTGCAAATTAATAGGCCGATGAGTCTGTAATTAGAAACGCAGTTCTTGGGGCTCTTGGATTTTTTTACAAAACAAGCCATGTTATGTAATGAATGTAGGAGAAAATAAGGAATGTTTATCAATTTATGATGTCGTAGATGTGATAATAAGATGAAATCAGAAAAATAAACAACTTGGTATCAACCTTCGTAGGTAATGTACCTTTTTAGAAATTCTATGACTTTCCCCCATGGCTCTGGTAAGGAATTGATGTCTACACCTCTGTCCTTGGTTTGAACTCACTCAGTGTTGACGAGGAACCCCTTTTGTGAATCCAAGAGATGTGTTTTTCTGTTAAACCATTGGTCTCCTGTTCTTGGCAACCCTATTATAGCAACAATGCTTGCTTATGTTACTGGAATCCTTACCCCATTCACCATTGAATACCCTTTAGTAAGATTTTGACTAAACTCCAATACCTCGTCCTCACTAAACTCTTTAAACTTCTTAAAATACGATATCCATCCGACCTGAAGAAATATTTGGTAGGCCTCTGGGTGTAGCAGCAAATTGTCTAGAGTTGCGGGTTCATATCTCATAGCTGATCCTCCCATGATGTTTCTTGAGAGTCTAATAGGCACGTAGGAGGAGAAACTATCACCTAAATAAGAGACACAATAAGCTCAAAGGTGGTTTGCAGAAATAATACAGTTTTTTAGTTAAAAGAAGTGTGGGTGGAAAGGTGGTGGAGGTGTGTATAAAATTTGGAATGAATGGCTAAATTTACATTTCCCCCCCAACTAAGCGGATTGGCTCCAGGTGTAACCGGTTAGTAAATAGGAAATTGTGTTTTTATATATTCATTACTTTAACACATAGGATTAATCACGTACCTCAAATCTCACCGCACATAACGACCTGTTGGAGTAACCGCACAATCCACCCGCCATCGGAATGGTGCGTAATAGATGGCATGTTGACGGATCGTGAGAGAAATGACAGCTTGTGCAGATATGTAGTCCTTACTGTAGTTAGCCAACTGGAAATCGCCGAATGTGAAGTCAATTCATAATGAAGCAACACTTGCGATAAAGAGCATCAGTATTGTCTAATCATTGGTGTCGTTGCATGAAAAATTGGAGGTCTGGAACTGCAACATTGGCAAACAGAAAGAGTGAAGTGGTTCTTTTTCAAAAATGTCGGAGGTAGGTGTAACATCATTGAAATTGGCCAACTTATCGAGAGAAGGTGTAACAACATTGAAATTGACCAATTTATCAGAAGAAGGTGTAACAGCATTGAAATCGGCCAATTTATTGGAAGAAGGTGTAACAACATTGAAATCAGCCAATTTATCGGAAGAATGTGTAACAACATTGAAATCGGCCAATTTATCGGAAGAAGGTGTAATAGCATTGAAATCGGCCAAACGCTACCTTACTTTGTTTCTAGGAAGTTTTTCAACTTCCATGAACTCATTGTTTCCTTCTATTCATCAATCTACCTATACACACATAATTGCTTGATACCTTTCAAAGCTTTATTAGCATAGTAAAGAAAATAGAAAAATTTCAACTAAAAACAGAGAAATGCAAATTTTGCTGAGATTATTTATATACAAAGTTTGAGAAAAAGAAGTTCTAAAGTTCAGAAGGGGAAGGAGAAAGCTCCTTTCTGTTTAAGATTTGATAATATGTATCAGCTGTACGGCTAGTTTTGAATTCTGTCTTGGATAGTGGATGTTGATACAGACGCAAGCGATGACCATTTGCATGTAAGTGTGTATTGGATCCATCAATAGTAATCAACCGAACTGTCCCATTGGGAAAGAGGGTGTCTACCTCGTAAGGCCCTAGCTATCGTGTATGCATCTTACCTTGAAATTCCTTAAAGCGTGAATCATACAACAGAGCCCAATCTCCTTTTTGGAATAATTTCTTCTTAATGACTTGGTCATGCCATTTTGTTATTTGTTGTTGAATCACTGTGGTTTGATGGATGGCGTCCAAAATCTTTTCATCAAGCTCGTTGAGCTACTGCAGTCTGGCTTTCTGTTCCATAGTCAAGTTGAGGTTGACTACTGATGCAGTTCTTAAGGTTGTGGTTTCGAATTCAATGGAAAAAATAGGGCTTTTTCCATATACCAGCTTGTAAGGAGAAAAACCACTTGTTCTCCTCCAAGTAGTTCGGTAAGCCCATAGAGCTTCATGTAGTTTGTCAGACCAATCCCTACGATTTTCTCTCACTGTTTTAGTAAGAATGGTTTCGATAACTTTTTTGGTACTTTCCACTTGGCCATTGCCTTGTGGATGGTATGGATAAGCTATTCTATGTAAAACATGATATTTACTGAGTAGAGCTTCAAATTTATGTGATGTGAAAGGGGGTCCTCCATCAGTGACCAGTTCTTTAGGAATGCCAAACCTAACAAATATATCTTCAAACAAGAATGCTAAGACAACCTCTTTTGACGCTCTGATAAGTGCTTTTGCCTCCACCCACTTGGTCATGTAATTTGTACAGACCAATATATAGACTTTCTGATTGGAAGGTGGGTGAATGGGTCCTACAAAATCCATGGCCCATCTCTCAAAAGGATCTAACACTACCTGAGGTTGGAGCGACATCTCATCCCTGTGAGTTGGCTGACCCATGCGTTGGCAACTGTCACAATCTTGGACATAATTCTTGGCATCTTGAAATATGCTAGGCCAATAATAGCCCATCCTTAAAATTTTATGCCCGGTCCTTTTATCAGCAAAATGACCCCCACAAGGGCCATCATGGAAATCTTTCAACAGATCATAAACCTCATCATCCCTCACACATCTCCTGATTTCTTGGTCCAGGCCTGTGTAGAAGAGGCCGTATCCTCCTATCCAACTGTACCTAACACTCTTTTGAATAATTTTCCTTATTTCCCTAGGAGATAGATGTGGAGGTACCTTCCCAACAACCAAATAGTTAGCAATGTGTGCATACCAAGGTGAGTGAGCAGATACTGCAAACAAATGTTCATCAGGAAAGGAATCGTCTACAAGTGAATTATCATCATTTATATGTAATCTCGAGAGAAAATCAACAACCACATTTTCTTTTCCTAATCTATCCACTATAGTAATGTCAAATTCTTGCAGTAGTAACAACCATATTGTCACTTGGGCATTAGTAATAGGTTTATTCATTAGATATTTTATGGTTGTATGATCAATATGAATAAAAGTTTGATAACCAGTTACATAATGCCTGAATTTATTGATTGCATATACTACTGCCAAGAATTCCCTTTCAGTAACTGTGTAATTTAACTCAGCAAGAGCCATGTTCTTACTTATATAGTAGATAACGTAGGTTTATTTGTCCTCCTGTTGCCCTAGTACTGCACCAATGGAAGTGTCTGAGGCATCTAAAGAAATGTGAAAAGGAAGAGCCCAATTGGGCCCTCTCAAAGTGGGAGCTGTGGACAATTTTTGTTTAAGATCTGCAAAAGACAATTCACAATCATCAGTCCAACAAAAGTTAACATCTTTTGTTAGTAAAAAAAACAATGGAGAGGTAGGTTTAGATAATTTTTTAATGAATCTCCTATAATACCCGGCGTGCCCTAAAAATCTTCTTACCTCTTTCTGAGTTGATGGAGTTGGAATGTCCAAAATTACCTGGATTTTGGCCAAATCTACCTGAATCCCTGCATAAGAGATGAAGTGTCTCAGTACCACCCCTTTGTGCATCATCACATGGCACTTTTCTGTACTTAAAGAAAGATGAGACTGTCTACATATTTTGAGTACTTTTTCCAGATTAGACAAAGCATCTTTGAAATCAGTCACATAAGGTGTAAAGTCATCCATGAATATTTCCACACAGTCATTCACCATATCAGAGAAAATACCAATCACAGCTCTCTGGAAAGTGGTTGGTGCACTACACAAGCCAAATGGGAGAACCTTGTAGGAAAATGTTCCCCAAGGGATGGTAAAGGTGGTCTTATGTTGGTCCTGTGGGGAAATTTGTATCTGGTTATAGCCACTGAATCCACCTAGGAAAGAAAAATATTTTTTTCCGGCTAAGTTATCTAAAACCTGATCAATAAATGGCAGAGGGAAATGATCCTTCTGCGTTGCCTTATTCAAGGCTCTATAGTCCACACACACTCTCCACTTACCATTATTTTTAGGCACAATAACCAATGGTGATACCCACTCACTGTCTGATATAGGATAGATGAATCCAGCGTTGAGAAGTTTATGAAGTTCTTATTTAACAATTTCTTTAAGGTTTGGGTTCATCCTCCTTTGCGGTTGGAAAATGGGTCGGCATTCTTATTTGATGTATATATGGTGGGTGCATAGTTTAGAGGGGATGCCTTTCATATCCATTTAATCCCATGAAAATGCTTCTTTATGTTCAATCAGTAAATTCATTAGTCGGTGAGTTTCAACGTTGGAGAGATCGGGATTGATGTTCAAGGTTTTTCCAGGTTCGATTTCCACAGCGACGCTCTTAGAACTGATTTTAGGAAATAATTCAGCTATTGCTATTTCATCATCTGTTGTTACAACGTTTTTTGTTACAACGAATGTTGTTACAACGACTTTTGTTACAACGACTGTTGTTACAACATAATCACTATGATTGTCGGCAGTTTCAGAGAACATTTCCGAGTTCATTTCTTCCTGGGCCATAGGGTCAAACACTTTGACCAATTGATGGTGCGTGTGTTGTGTAACAACAGAGGGGTCACAAATAAAGTAGTTTATTAACTCATCCTCCGTCTCATCTTTGAAACTCAGGGCCTTTCCTATAGTTAGCATAGGCATAGCACTTTCATCCTCAGTGTTCATCCATAAAGAGTTTTTAGGTTCTGCACTGGGTGTAGCATGAGGATACAAGGTAAGTTTTTTTGTGTCGTAACCATCAAAGATGGTCATAGAACTAGTTCGACAACCTATGAAGGCATCATTTGTGGCTAACCATGGTCATCCCAGAATTAGATGATGGCCTCCAAGACTAGATTTGGGCTGCAACACGACAAAATTAGTAGGATACTCCCATGAGTCTACTGAAATAACTAAATTATCGATTACTCCTTCTGGTCTGATGGTAGAGCGATCAACTAATTCTAGAAAAGTAGGAGTAGGTCGGATTTTTGTTCTGAGTTGCAGCAACTACATAGTTTCTACTGGCATGATGTTAATTGTTGCCCCTAAATCAACTAGTACATGTAGAATAGATGTATGTTCAATTTTAACTGTGATGGTAGGGTTTCCTGGGTCGCCATATTTAATATGTGGAGTTTTGCCTAGCATTAGCTCAGAAAAATCCCCCACTACATGCACTGTGAGGGGATATTTAGGTTTTCATCTAGGTTTTCTGATAAAAAGATCCCTCACAGTCTTGGCATAAATAGGGACATCCCTTATTGCTTGCAGTAGTGGAATATTAACGTGTAGATTTTGCAATTCTCCAAGGAGATTGAAAGATGGTAATTCCATAGGCTTGGTAATTTTCAGTCTTTTAGGGAATGGTGGGTCTGTTGATTCTAGAATGGGTTGGTAAATTTCTTCTGTATCAGCAGATGGTATCTCGCCTGATTCCTTATCTGATTATGAAGATGGAGCATCTTCAACTATTGGCTCAACTATTCTCCCTAATCTTAAGTTTATTTCATCACAAGGCATAGGACTAATAGATAAGGTTGGCACATTATGTATGTCTATGTTCTAAACGACCTTATTATTTGGGTTTGGGTTAGGTTGCAAAGGCATCTGAGGTCATAAGGGAGGATTGTTTGGTGAGTGTTGTAGGAAAATCTCCCTGTGGACAAGTAGATTGCCTCAAAGAGCTAAACCCTACTCTAAGACAGAAAATGCTTAACATGGACACTGACTTCCTTTCAAATCCATACAAACTAACACATGAGAAGGAAGGAGAACAACAATACCTTTTTATCGATGTTTGTCCCTKCACGCTCCGAATCAAGCTCCGAACTCTCCCTCCTCGTTGAGTCCTGTAGACAA
Organism: Picea mariana; assembly: GCA_032191745.1. Classification (NCBI taxonomy): domain Eukaryota; kingdom Viridiplantae; phylum Streptophyta; class Pinopsida; order Pinales; family Pinaceae; genus Picea; species Picea mariana. The sequence goes on along the minus strand of JASDQU010100730.1, from coordinate 171,002 downwards.
ACAAAGTACGACCGCTTCCTACTCTATTGATGTTAGCTTGAAAAAAGATATATCTATCAATGATAGGTTCATGTGAGATCAGACACAAACTAGAAAGAAACAGGCCAAGCATGTCATATTAATGAGAATAACGACAGCAGTACTTACAATCGTAGATGCGAATGCGACAACTTCGTCAAGTCCCCTTCTTCTAACCCTTGCTCGAAAGATCCACAACTTGGATGATAACAACTTCACTGATCACTCTCCTTTGACTGACTGTATGTTTCCTATGAGATCATAGGTTTCATGCTAGAAATTCTTCCCCCTTTTCACCACCATAGAGCCTGCTTATATAGGTTAAGAGGAGCTTAACCTCTTGAGTTATCTTTAGAACAAGTTGAGGAATCCCCTCCTTGGATCAGGGATCTTTTGATGGAACCAAGAATTCGAATGCAACTGCCTTCTAAACTTGAGAGATCCTCCCCTTATTCTCCTCAACGGGCCAACTACTGCTTCATATTAGACAACGCTCCCTCAAAAGGGGCATCAGAGCACTATAGCACTCCTTAGGAAGCTTGAGGGGGGCGCCAGCGCTCCAAAGATGGATAGCACTTCTTCTGAGGGGCAGACAAGCGTTATAACGCTCCCTGAGACCTTATAGGGGAGCACCAGTGCTCCTAAGGCTGATGTAGGGGAGCGCTCACCTTCAAAACCTTTGTTTAAGAGATCTTCTCAGGTGGTAAAAGTTCCTGGACTTTAGTTAATCATTTTCCCTCCTTCAAATCAAGTTTATGAGATGTCTTAGGTGCCTCCTTAGTGTCATCGTTATGGCAATATGCTAGAATAGTATTTGCAAAACTTGTGAACAACTTGCGACACTTGCTAAAGTTGTAAGGAACATGTGACACTTAAGACAATTGAGAGGATCATGCGACACTTACGACACTTATCGAAGTGAGAAATATTGAGGTGTAACATATTTCCCCCCAAAGTATGAAGTTAGAAGATGCGAACTGATAAGTGAAATGCTTTGTATATGCTCAAGAAAGGGTATAGACTCGAAGAACCTGATGGAAGATTCACAAAAACATCCAACAAATATCATGACATATTTCAAAACCCAAGGCAGGCATACCTATGCTTGGGTGATCAAGGCTTGCAAGATATGGCCGCCAAAAAATACACTGCGGATCCATAATTGTATTGATAAGAAGGTATAGCCACCGAAGATACAATGTGGATCTATACTCTGACGACTCGGACTAATCGTAGCCACGAAGAATACATAGTGGATCTATGAGATGATAAGACATAGCCATGACCAATACAAAGTGGATCTATGTAACAATGTATGTGTCATTTGTCCAATAGAAACTCCTTCGCAACCTGGGCAAAGCATATATCAAAGTGATTACTCAACCCAGGGTCTTCTTACCGATCCCAATGTGGTACGATTCCAACCATGTGAATAGATGTCCTGATGTCGAACATGGTAGAAACCACTTGATTACTGGTCAATGGTGTGAATTGTTAACAAGTGCAAGGGAGATCACCGTTAATGTGAATGATTCCCAAGGTACCTTAGTACATTCCAACGAATGTGAATAGATGAGATAAGGTCGAACATCTATGGAATAATCCGATTAGAGGTCGATGATGTAAACCTACTGTCAAATGTGAGGAGGCATGCCATTGAGGCATGCAGGTCCCAAAGTACTAACTGGTTTCTAAGCCTGATTCCCGGACAGTGTGTTGAAGTCAACAGGAATAGACTCGTCGAGGGAGGGACTTGATGTATCCCCCATCAATGACATGAAACAAACATAGAGATGTAATTGGTAGATTAATTGGACATGGACCAACACAGGTTTTGAGGCAAGATTTTTGGGATGGTTGACTCTAGAGGTGGATACTTCCCTTGAACAATGAGGCACAACAACAAAACATGACATGGACCAAAACTATGCAGTGGACACTATGACTTGCATCGGGTGACCCAAAGGAGTGAAAGGAACTCAAAGGATTGGCTCAGTGCAGAGGTTCAATGGATTACGATGTGTGCAAATGACAAAGTGTCCTGTTCAAGGGCAACTCTAAGAATTGTTGGACAATGTTCTCAAGAGACTGCTTGGCTTGCTCCTTTCAATTTTTCCCCCCATCCAGATAGACGAGTACCTCTTTTTGATTTAATGAGCTTGAGGAGGATAACACATGCTCGATATAACTAACCTTCGGTAAGTTCCTCTTCCTTTTGTTTAACGAACCAAAAGAAGTAAGGGTTCGGTCCCATATGGCCCTGTCGATGTGTGTTTTAACGAGTCCAAAGACAGAAAACTCGAATGTTTTTTGGGATTATAGAGTTTGGAAAAACACTTAAAAGAGAAATCTCTCAGTTCCTTTTTCGTACAGTAGTCTAACGAGACCGAAAAAGAGATAAACTATCACTCGAAAGACACCCTTTCTGACCTTTTAATGAGTGTGAAAGGAAGCAAGGTCACTTGACAATCTTTTCATATTTAGAGAGTCTAAAAAGGGTTTAAAGGAGACTCCAGGGGGGTTCCTTTTTCATGTGTTCGTGTATCCGTACAGGTCCGAAAAAGAGATAAAAGTTTACCCGGTTGCGTTCTCATGTTTCCGAGCTCGAGAATGAACTAAGACTATGCTCATAAGCGCGACAAGGTAAATAATCCGTCAGGACTGCCAGGAAACCTGCGATGCCAAAACTACAAACTAGGGATTTAGTGAAGCCATCATATTGTTGGAGAAACCCATAAATGACCATACCTTATAAAAAATGAAAATTTATAAATAACAATACAATGAAAATTTCATTTACCATTTCATTTTGCACAAGGATTTTGGAGTAGTGGAGATTCTCATTTTGAAGTGGATCTTTTTTTGTTCACTGCCAGAGCTACGGTTGACCGTTTTTCTTACCATTCAGACCAGGTAGATATCCATCTCTCCTTCTTTCAATTACATGGTGTAATATTCATTTTCATAGCATCATTTATTTTAAAATATGAAGCCCTAAGTTACCCAAAAAGGACCAAATTGGTCTCCTTTAAAAACAATGGAAAAATGGGATTCTTTTTGCAAAAACGCTCTAGAAAAGGATGGCTATGATGCAAATGCCTCAATAGTCAATTGGATGGGTCGTTTTTTGGCAAGGAATCCATGAGAAAACCCCCACGTATGCCCACGCATCCATAAAGAAATCGTTTGCCTTTAAAAACGTTTCATTGATATATGATGAATATTGAATGGCTAAGAGAGGGCATGGTGATTGTAAAATAGGGTGTGGTCACTTTTAAATGATGTGGACATCTTATTTCATGTTTTAAATTTCTTTTGTAAATTTCCGAAATTGTCAAAACGTTGAAATAATGAAATTTTTTATTCTTTTGTTTTGTAGGTAACTTCGGCAACCATGATCGAGTGGAAAGAAAGAGAACATGAGATGGATGACTTAGCTGTCTTGTGGAGTCCCCGCACACGGGCTGCATTATGAGCATGTGGCTTACTCAAATTCTTCAAGTTGCAAAAAATGAAGAAAGAGATTTTGTTGCTTGAGCATATGATCGGCCTATGGGATGTTGCTGAGCAAGGATTCCGGATTGGCACACAGCTTTTAACCATTGAGTTAGAAGACGTGTATTTTTTGACTAGCCTCTTGAAAAGAGGGGTCCCCATATATTTTTCTGAGCAGAGGGTGCTACCTGAACAAGTGGACATGTATCTGGCACGCCACTGTATCCCAGGAGCAAGACTGGTAGGGGGTAGAATCCCTATCAAGGATATCCGAGAGCTACCCCTTCGGTCTATACTGTTTTCCATCACGAGCATGACGGGTAGTACTAGCATGCATCTGGCATCAAGATTCCAGGTGGCTTATGGTGTTCAGTGTTTGGAACCAACACTGTTCAACTGGAGTGCAGGGTTCCTTCGAAATGTGAAGGAACAGGTTTCACAGTGCCGGATGGGACAGAAACAGTTTGGTTATGGCTCATTTTTGGTCTCATTTTTTCTAGAGTGCATCCCCCAGATGCAACCTCATATAGCACTGGCGGTGCGACCAGTGGACGAACCAAGGATGGAAATATGGACCAGTCTATCTCCGAGACTTGTAGCGGAGTCAGAGTTCCATTTCACTGGCGATTTCTTTGCCTGGCTGAGATGGCAGTATCTCTGGATAGAGGACTTCCCATACGCTGAGGTAGATTTCCGCGGGAGCATGGATTTGATTTTACCCACGGGGGAAGATTGGGATGTGTCAGGTAAGAGACTGAGCCATACCTTGTCTATTTTTTGTTTTCAAAATTTTTTGATGTATATATATATTTTTTGGTATGTAGAAGAGTTTTTTTTTTTTTTTTAACAGATGTATTGTTTTCAACATGCAGACAAGGGAGCAGTGCGCCCAGCTGATATACCGATACCAGGATGTCGTGGGGGCATCCCGGTTGCAGCAGATCCAGTAGTACCAGTGATAGGTCTCTGGGAGGTTGAAAGAAACCTCCAAGGCCTTACGATGGGCATTCCTCCTCTACGGAGGGGAGAG
>JASDQU010100730.1:125722-166264 GCA_032191745.1 Picea mariana | reverse complement strand
TATATATATATATATATATATATATATACAGTTCCAAGTTTTTATGGTGCCAATGATTTGTACATGATGATGTCTGTGATGTGTTTTAATTTACATGTAATGTACAATTTTGCTTTCCTTAAATCGTATATGTGGGCGAGATATCGATCCATGATGTAATTAGATAACGAATTCGAAACACTATTAAGTTCTCTTGGAATGTGTCTATATTCAATGTAATCGAACATTTGTTCAAGATGACGAACTTGTAGGTGGAGACGTAGCAGGATAGGACTACATATAGCGTAGATACGGATGAGTTGATAAACCACGAGTTGGGAGTCTAAGTAGACAATGATGTGAGAGATACCTAGGGAGGAGGCTTGGGTCAACAATCCGATGACAACATGATATTCTACCATATTGTTGGTTGCTAGTCGTAAGGAGATACCTCATGAACTCACCACCTCATCAAATTGGTAAATAACCCCTGCCGTCGAAGCAATGTTCTGGGTATGTCGACTAAAGCCATCCGCAAACCCCAAAAAGATAGGAAAGGAAGACGTCATCTGCGCATGAAAACACAAGCACAGTCATGAGTGGCAACGGTAAAGACTCGAGCATGCGAAATAAATAGACACATCAAACTAAAATACAATAATGTATAAAGTACAGATGCTAGGTGATCTAGGCATAGTATTTTTTAAGGTAAAGCCNTGTGTTTTCATGCGCAGATGAAAACACAAGCACAGTCATGAGTGGCAACGGTAAAGACTCGAGCATGCGAAATAAATAGACACATCAAACTAAAATACAATAATGTATAAAGTACAGATGCTAGGTGATCTAGGCATAGTATTTTTTAAGGTAAAGCCCGTTTTGGGGCTCTCCCAGGGAAATTCCATCATGATCTACTAATTCGTAGGTGCCTCTATGTAGGACATGCTTCACGATGTAAGGACCATGCCATAGAGGTTCTAACTTTCCTGTCCCCAATTTATCATGATATTGGTCATAAACGAGGACTAAGTCTCCTTCTGCAAAAGTCCGAGGGTGGACGGATTTGTTGTATTGACTCTTAATGCATTTCTGATGTGCCTCATTAGCGAGAGCAGCATCACGACGTGTTTCGTCCAACTGGGATAGATATAAGAATCGTTCTTATTCAACAGAAGTATGAGGCAAGAGTTCTACTTTCAGTTTGAGTGATGGAATCTCACACTCGATTGGTAGAACGACTTCAATGCCATACACCAACTAGAAAGGTGTGAATCCAGTTGAGGTTTTCACAGAGGTGCGATAAGCCCAGAGAGCGGAGAAAAGTTGTAGATGCCACGATGTCCTGTTTTCCCCTACCATGCATTGGATCATGGTTTTCAGGACTTTGTTGATGGCTTCAACTTGTCTGTTGGCCTGAGGGTAGTAAGGGGATGAGTTTTCATGGAAAAAGCCCAATTTGACATGTAACTCGCTCATCATCTGGTTCTTGAAGTGTGCACCATGATCAGTGACAATGGTGCGTGGTACGCCAAAACGAGTTATGATATGGTTGAAAAGAAACAGAGTTGTAGTACGACCATCGTTCAGGAAGGTAGGCATAGCCTCAACCCATTTGGTGAAGTATTCGACGACGACAATGATGTAACCGTGCTCCCCGGCTGAGGTAGGCTTACACTGCATGAAATCGATACCCCACTTGGCAAAGGGGTTGATGGCGATAATGGGGTGAAGCGTAGTAGGGTGGGTGCGTGCCTTTTTGTTAAAGACTTGGCAGGGTGGGAATGTTTTGACGGCCTCGATGCAATCTTTGAAAATCAAAGGCCAAAAGTAGCTGGCATGTAGGATGTTTGGGCTGTGGCCATCCCGGAGAGGTGACCGCCACAGGAACCAAGGTGACAATCGTTCAAAACGCGTTTAGCCTCCTCGTGAATCAGACATCGTCGAAGGATGGTGTCGATACCATGGCAATACAAGGTGTCGTCGATGATGAGATAACGACGAGAGTGGTGACGAATGCGTCGACGCTCTTTGCGAGAAATGTTGGGCTGAAAACGTTGGGTTTGAAGGTAGAGGAGAATGTCTATGTACCAAGGATCGGAGGTGCTGATGAGGAAGAGAGATTCATCCGGGAGAGAATATCTAGGTTCGATGTTTTCATCGGCATGAGGGAGAGCACAGATAAGCTCTGCAAACACTAGGGATTTTTTGGCTTTGGCCTTCATAAATTCAAGATTGAATTCTTGAAGAATAACGATCCATTTAGAATATTTTCCCCCAAGTACTTGACGTGTCAAGACGTGGTACATGGGGTTGGAGTCTGCAATCACCGTGGTGGTGCATAATAAGATGTAATGGAGGAATCTATGGATAGCGATGATGGCTGCCAGAGCCAGTTCCTCAACATGTGAATATCAGAGTTCGGGTCCAGATAGACTCTTGCTCAGGTAATAAATCACATGTTCTTCGTCGCTGGGGTCCTCTTGAACTAACACCATCGCAATAGTGGAAGTGGAGGCGGCCAAGTAAAGGATATAGTTCTTTGTATACTCCAGAGGGTGTAACAAAGGTGTGTGAGTCAAAGCGTGCTTGAGAGCATCGAACGACCATTGGCCAGTGTCATCCCAAATGAAAGGGGTGTTCTTTTGCAATAACCACATAAATCCTTTAGTGATCTTAGCATAGTTGCAGATGAAATGACAAAGGAAGTTTTCTTTGCCTTGCAAACTTTGGAGTTGGGTTAAATTGGTAGGTGGGGGTAAGGCTAGAATGGCCTTAATCTTTAAGGGATCCACCCTGATCCCATCTTTGGAGACAATGAAACCAATGAGGTGACCAGATTCAACAGCGAAAATGCACTTGTGTGGGTTCAAGTGAATATGGTAGAACTGACATCGAAGAAAAATCGCCCGCAAATGATCAATATGATCGGATCGATTGGATGAGTGGGAAGGTAAATTGTCGAGGTAAGGCTCCGCGATATGCTTGATATCATGGAAAGCGTACGACATGGCCCGCTGGAAAGTAGCACCAGCATTTTTGAGGCCAAATGGTAACTTTCGATAGGCGAAAGTTCCCCATGGGGATATAAAGGTTGTCTTATGTTGATCAGCAGGTAAGATTTCAATCTGGTTATACCCAGAAAATCCATCCATGAAAGAGAAGATTACACTCCCTGCACAGTTATCGATGATTTGGTCGATGAAGGGCATAGGGTAGTGTTCCTTGGGACAAGATTTGTTGATATCTCGATAGTCAACACAAACACGGATGGTCCCTTGTTTTTTGGCAACCAAGACAAGGTTGGAGACCCATTCTGTCAAAGGGACGGGGTAGATAAAGCCAGATTTTAGAAGTTTTTCAACTTCCGCCTTTATAGTTGCGATTTTCTTGGGATGAACCGGGCGAAGATTTTGTCGAACAGGTTTCACGTCAGGGTAAGTCTTGATTTCGTGTACGATGATGGAATGGTCGATCCCTAGAATTTCCTCGTAGCTCCATGTGAAGACATCACAAAATTCCTTAAACAAAGCGGTGTAAGAGATCACTTCCTCGGGTGTGCAATTAGCACCAAGGTTAATGTTTTCCACGACACCTTCTTTGATCTAAATGTCAATAATGATCGTAGTAGAGATGTTACGCATGTTCCCCTCAGAGAGAGTATCTTGTGTGAGGATTGGAGATTGCGGAGCATTGGTAACATCGGGAGGGAAGATAGAGCGTATGTCTTGATGAATTTCTTCCAAAGGCGGAAGAAAAGAGGATCGATGATGGTTATCATCCCAAGGCAGGTCATCAATGCTAAGCATTTCCATAATAGATTCATCAGAAGGAAAAATTTGGGAAATGTAATCAACGACAAACGACAAGGAATCCAACCACGAGGGCACCGAGTAGGCATCCGGTGCCAACACATGTGAATTGTTCAAAGAGGGAGAAGAAGATTGAATAGCTACGTATGCGGCCTCGACTGGGCTTAGTGGCATAGTATCACCGAGCACATCGAATTCCAAAGGACTAGGTACAATCCAAGGGTCAGATGATTCCAAGGATTGATAAGGCATAGTCGAGATCATATTGACGGCGGCAATATGATGCGTGGTAGGTGGAAGTGGTGTAGGGAAAGTACCTGTTGGAGCCGCCCTTGTTCTTTCACCTCGCGCGAATTTTCAAAGTTTGATACTTGAGATCTAAGGTTGTTTTTCTTCTCCTTCCGAAGATCATAAAACTCTCAAATCTTGTCGCATGAATAGCAATGTGTTTTCCCTTTCAAAAAAGGTTCGTTTTTTCACGAGAGTGTTTTCTCTCTTGTTTTATTTCGGGATGTTGCCAGTCGGGCACTTTAAATATTTGAATTCACAAGTCCCGAGTCGCGAAACTGCGAAATCGTTCCTTGAAATTTTTCACCCAAGGCATTGACTATGGTAAACCCTTTAAACCTCGATTAGGCATCGTCGGTATTTCGCGCTTCGACATTCGTCAAGGACAAGTTTTTGTTCTTACATCCCCGATAGCCGAGAACGCGATAACTTTTGAGAAAACCTTGGTTGATAACTAAAAGTAAAAGACTAACCACGATTAAACTTGGTTATCGGCACATCACCGCTCGACATTTTCTTTCATAAAGTTAAGGTATCCAAAGCTCCGATTCACGAAGTTGCGACATAAATGTATCAAGATTAATTAATTGTCGTATCACGATATCGCGACTCGGCATATCATCCTCCTAAAAAGTTGTCTTCAAAGTCCCGAGTCGTGATATGGCAATTAAGTTAATCACATCATTAAAGACCCACCAATCACGATTCCCATTGATTACCTTGAAATCGGCCCTCGCAGTATCGCGAGTTAAAAGTTCAAAACGCGAAAACAGAGTTCGCGATGCAACGAAAAGAGAGGAAGTTTTCAAATCATTAAGATTTGTAATACTTTAAAGTTAAACGAAATACGTCCCACGCTTCAAGGTTGGCACACCTCACGAGGTATTTATTTATTTTCTCTCCATTACCCGAGTACCTGTCAAGCCGCCCAATATTCATGACATTAATGAGAATTTAGGGTAAATCCACGAAGAAAATAAGATCGGATTTTTCAATAAATTCGGTTTTATTCGTGATTTGACAGACTTACGTCTAAAGGTACATGATTTTCAAATATATACAAGATTTTGTTTTATTTTTTAAACATTTCTTATTAACGCGTAAAGCTTGCCTTTCCCCAAAGATACTCATTTCCACATGTATACACAGGTCTACTGCAGAAGAGCAAAACAACAACTTCAGCTATGGCACCAAGGAGAGCAGCAAAAGCAAACGTCGAGGTTGCGGCACAGGGTCCGGATAATGTCTCAGATACTTCGCCTCGGACGAGTGGCTCAGTATCCACCTGGTCATCTATTTCAAACATTCTGAAATCCGGGATGGCGAACTGTTCAGATTCTGATGGCGATAACCTTGATGTTGTGAAGGATGACATGAACACTAAGTACAAGACAATTGTTCAGTCGGGAATGCACCTAGTTGCAACCAGACCTCGGTTGCTTCCATACTACGATATGGTCCGATGGGCATTGGATCACGTCGACCTATCTTCCAGGACTATCTTAAATGACCGACAGGCCTTGATCGGGACTTTTAGGCCGGAGCATATCCAGTCTATGTATAAGCTCCCAGCAACTCCTGAATACACATATGGCAAAGAATTCCTGGAAGAATTAAAAAACAAAGAATGCGTAGAATTTGACAGAACCATGCCAGGCTTGATAAAAGATTGGGTATCACGTTCCTCGACATTCAGAGTGAACGACAAGGGTGTGTATTCGATCTCTTCTTTGGAGCCAAATTTTATGTATGTGGAGATGATGACCTGTCGACTTTTCGGATGGGAGGATACCGCACATTTTTACGTTCAGTGGGTACCTCTCATCTTTCGGGTGGCAGAAGGTTCCTCATTCAATTGGGTGAAAATTCTCTCTGATAGTTTGTTCAACAGGATCACAGAGTACCAGGAGAAAAAAGAAGCCGGGAAACCATCCAGAGTCTACATGTCTGCGTACATCATGGACACAATATGCTCCCTGACGCCTTTCCCTTTAATGAACTGGGCTTGGAGTCCAACCCATGAGAAAACTGTTCATGAGTACCACGATAAGCTGTGGGAAAATAACGCGAACAAGTTTATTTATGATATTTTTAACTGGGTAGTAGTGCCCCTACACGTCACCATTTTTGGTCTTTTGCCACCCCGCATCTCTGATAGCATTGCCTAGAATCTGAGCCATATTGAAGACTGGTACGTAGAGGAAGAATTCTCTTATTTGAGAGTGTTCGGAGCTACTGTTCCTCCTTCGGCACTACCGCTGTTCATTTCTGACAAGCTAGCCTGTCGCGAAATTGCTCGACAAACAGTAATCAGCGGAGTGAGCAAAGAACTCAAGGCATCAGCCAAGAAGGTATGGCCATCTTTCTCTATACGGCTAAATTCATATTCATTATTAGATTTTGGACACGCTAAGGCCGAGGCTGCAGCCTTAGAAGATTTGGGCCTATCCTACATTGAGTACAAAAAGCATGATCTGCAGAGGATCGTAAGCACCCATTTGGGGAATTGTGGATTAAAGAAGTTTGAACATGAATTTTCGCCCTCGGATGATGTTTTCCGAGGGGCAAGGTCCTATTCAGAGGTGCAATTCCGAATCGGATCCCTGGCACCCGCAGACAAAGCTTATGTTTTAAAATTTCAGGAGCATCAGAAAAGGTGCCTCCCTGTTGTGCTGGGAGGTTTGGGACTTCCCAAAGATAAACAAAAGGAAGCCGGAAGTTATGAGGGACAAACCTCTAACCCCGAAAAACGTCAGGAAGGAGAGCATGAGAAGAATCCTGGGGCAGAGAAAAATTTTGAAAAGGAGAAAAGCCCCGAGTAGGAGAAAAATCCAGACAAGGAGAAGAGTCCTGAGCGGGAAGAGAGTCCTGAAGCAGAAAAGGAGAATACTGACCCTCCCAAAGAGCATATTCCGGAGGTGAAAATGAAAGACACAGGCCCACCAAAAACTCAGAATCTGGAAGCAGAGACAAAGATTTTTGAATCCCCGAAAGGGCGAGATTCACTCAGCACACCAGGGAGGGGTGCAAAGCAGATCGGGCAACCCATCACCTCTGTCACACCTTTGCAGTCGGCACAGGGAGGTGTTAGCGAGGGATGGATATTTGATGAAGAGATAAGACCCATAAGGGCAGAGGATCTCCCTCCTAACGAATTCTTCTTTGATACGAAAAGGAAATCTGTGGTGAAGCGAGAATTTTATCAAGAGGGAGAGTCCACCGTTAAGAAATTCAAAGTGATGACCGATGGGAGAAATAAAAAGAGAGATGAATTTGCCACGGAAATTGCAGGAACGCTAGGAGCATACGCAACGGCAAATCAATTCTCGGTCGAAATGTTAAAAAAGCAGCTCAAACCAAAAAATCGCCTAATCAAGACTCTTGAAGCCAGGGTGGCCTCGGCAGCAGAAAGCGCTAAGATTCAAGAAAGCGGAGAAATTGAGTTGGCCTGATTATCCGATAGAAAAGAAATTGAAGTTCTCCAGATCAAGCTGGAACAAGCAAATTCTACGGTTCGAAATGGTCGAGTACATCGGACCAGCAGAGGGATATGATTACACAGCTACAGGATCAGTTGGAGGACGCAGAAAGCAAGGCGRTTGACATSGAGATCATTAAATCCTGAGAAATCGATGTTCGGAGCAGGATCTCCTTTGCTAAACAGAGGAGAAATTCGAGATGACTGCTTGTTTATTCATCGAATCTCCGAGAATCTGACTAACAAAGAAAGAAACGCTGAAGCTGCTTGGGTCGCTTTCCAGGAGRCAGTAATAGCGACCAACAACAGGTTTTCAGGGCCTCCTGGGCTCACCATTGCTGAACAAACTAGAGGTAATATCTTGCTAAAGAATTGGGAACAGGATATTACTTTAAGGAAGGAGCAGGCTCAAAAAGTGACAAATTCATTGGAAGAGGCCATCAATAACATAAATGGTGAGCATTTAGGGATAGAGATTGGAGGCGACACAGAGGCACTAAGGAAGATAAATATAGATCGGATTTCTCTCAACATGAAAGAGGAGAATGAGAGAAGTTCAACGGAAATCTCCAAGATGGGCAGGGTGGACCCAGCTCAAATCGACAAACATTTGATTCAACCCAGTGCGCAACTTGGCGCCCTTGAACTTGTTAATATACAAGTAAATGATAAGCTTCCACAGTTGGCACGAGAGTGTTATTTAGCCAAAGCTCGTTGTCAGGCCGAGCCTCCACTGCTTGTCACCAGGTTTGTGGACAAGTGTATAATGTACACTGAATCCATGCGAGGACAGGCACCTAGCACTTCTTGAAGATAGAATCGATGAAATGGAATTATCTCGTTCCCCCTAGCTGTCAATGCAAAACCTTCACAGCTTGTATTTCATGTTTAGACAAGTGTAGCATATGTACTAAATTTAAGCAAAAACAAACACCTGGCACCTTTTGTAAACAAATTTGGACAGATGGAGTAATTTCGTTCTTTTGAACTAAGAGGAAAATTTTTGTATAAATAGATCACAAAAAGAAGGGATAAGGGGCTGGACTTTTTTGGGAACTAACTGTAAGAAAGTTTTTTTTACATTAAAGGAGTTAATACAAGCAATCTGAAGATTCTCGATTCTGTCACGACTGTGTTGCAAGTTTGTTTCGTCATGTTCTTTGTTTCTTTTCATTTTGCTCTACATAATTGATGTGTATCACTGTAATTTAGTACGACCACTACTATGGTGAAAGGTTTGCATCTTTTCCTGTAATTGTCTCTTGTCTTTCCTCTGCACCAGCTATTAGCGGGTGTAAGACCAATTTACACTTACATAATTTTATGTTTAATTACACTAGGTCAATTATGTTTATGTCAATTGCTTCTTCTGTATATACGTGAGTTTTCCACTGACAGGAACTTCACGTCATCTACAGCTTAATGTTTTCTCCCATCTCACGTTATTTTATCAGAAACAACACAGTTACAGGAAAGGGCTTTCAATTTGCATCCTTATTTCATTTTTTCATGAAAAGGTTTCTCTTTAGTTCGTCCTAATTGGAACAACAAATAAACTATCTCTTTAAAAACCATTTCCATACTGGAACTATTACTCAATGACCGTTCCCGCAGTAACTCAACCCAATATTCAACCTGGATTATCTAGTCAAATACATATCGCTTTAAATCTCTTAGACACAATCCTTAAAACCGTGAACACCCGGGACGAATTGGAACAATCATGGGAAGCCATTGAGCATGACATAACTGCTCAAGAGCAGTTGGAAGCTAGACGACGAGAACGTAGAAATCTGTTGTAGTTTCTCATACCGAAGGTTAGTATAATCCTGTATCAACCTTTTGTATACTTTTGGATGCCTTGACACTGTACTTTAAGCCTTAGTACAGACTCAGGAACAACAGTACCCATGAGGCTAGAATCTTTCAATAAGCCAACACGAACACTTTCATACGTAACTGGGTGGTCTCCCAAAAAGGGAATGTTGTTGGTAGCAGGGATGCGAGCGTCGGGTGTGCATAAATCAAGCTGATCGACAGTGACAATTTTTCCTTGATGAGGGAATTGTACACATCGAAACACCGACGAGGCGACGACAGTCATAGCGTAGAACGAACTTCTTATGAGTAGTAGGTTGTAATCGAGGGGAGCATCGACCACCTCGACATCAACAGTAACAGTTTTGCTGCCCAACTGAACGGCTAAGGATTGTAATAATCCGTGAGAATGAAAACCTTTTCCATCGAAAGTTCATAACATCGTAGAGTATTTGTTAAGGGCAGGTGATTTTAAGCCCTTCCAACAAGCTAAGCACATGACACAAGTAGAGGCTCCCTCATCTAGGATAGTTCGGTGGATTTGTTGATTGTGAACAACAACATCGATTTGGAAAGCTCGTTGGTGGGAGAGTCACGATTGATGATCGTCCATATTAAACGTGAGGTTGTTTGATGACTCAGGATCAAAAGTGTTGATAGCAGCTAAGAGCGTTCTACATTGGCAGGGACAGTGTTGTATAACTTCCAAGGCGGACATAGCACATGGTGCTTGGGCCAAATCTTCTACAATGTTGTAGTTTTGGGCAGCCCGTGAATTAGGATTGAAGGTAGATTTCCGGATGGTGCTCTTAGGAGGGAATAAGATGGAGTCAAACGAAGGTTTCTCAATCTGAAGCGGTCCAGATGGAGGGCTAGCAGAGGGAGGACTAACGAAAGATGGTAGCGGGTCTGTTGCGAAACCATTAGTAGTCTTCGGTTTATCAGGTTTAACTGGTGTGTCATACGTCGCAGAGCGAGTGGTCAGATTAACCCCGTTAAACATGTAAATGTGGGCACTTGTCGAGGCCTCATCATGGGGTTGGTTGGAACTACCCCCAGCAGTGGGGGTTTGAGCAACCAAAGATTGTTGTTGCAGAAAAGGCTGAGTAAGCACAGTGGGTTGTGAATTTCCCTTGAAAATCTTGGCCACTTCATCGCGATGTGGACAGTCTCGGCTATAGTGATCATCACCACAAATGATACATGGGAATTTTGGTTTTCTTCGTGGTTGTTTTCTGACAGTAGGGGTTTGTGGTTGATTCTTTGGTTGTTTGTTGTTATTGTTTTTCTTTGGTTTATTTCTCGCTTTTTTCTTGCCCCCAGGTTGTTGTGAAGAGGTCGATTGGATTTCATTCACATCAGAGACCTGAGTCTGAGGGGGGGTGGAAGAGGGTGCAATCAGGCTGGGAGCAGTTGTCAAAGTGGGTCGCTGAATCGTTCCATTCGACTGGGTAGTAGATTGGGTTTTGAAGGAGCCAATAAATCCATCCGCGTGGGAAGCAGATGATGGTTTGGATGGATCATTAGTGGCATGGGTAGCATTCAGTATCAACTCGTACAGAGTACCAGATTGTGAATAGACTAAGTCTAAGTACTGAGCTCAGGAAATGGATTCTTCCTCGGTGACTACACCACCCATGGAAACATCACGAGCAATATGGGGTAACAATGATTTAGTGAACCATTCTGCTAACAATTGGTCGAGAATGACTGCTTTGATTACCCTTCGTCGTTGTCTCCATTCATGAATATGATCGGAGATATGTACGGACGTTGTCTGATGAAGGGAGGTTAATAGTTTAGTACCCATCTCATATCGAATGGGTAGTTGGAAGTGCGTGAGGAAAGACATGGCGAGGGAGTTGAAATCGTGAAAATATGTGCGTGGTAGTTCAATATACCATTTTTCCGCGGAACCCGTAAGCGTTCATTGGAAAAGATGTAGACGTATAGAATCGTCCATGAGGGAGTTGGATGAACACCACAAATGGAAAGTCATCATGTGATTGTTTGGGTCTTCTCCAGACTTTTCGTCGAATTTTGGGATATCAGAAGGAAGTTTAGCTGGAATAGCTGGCCAAATCGGAGAATGATAAATAGAATCATTTGTTAACCGAGACAAGTCTGGAAGGTCCAGGGTAGCTAGAAAGGGTAGTTGTCGGTTAACCTTTGGGTAATGCTGGTGCGGCATGGGGACACCAGTAGGGCCAATCACTAGGTTATGTGGATAATTGTAACTAGTGGGCCCTCTTGTATGAGGTTGGTGTTGACCAGAGTACCCAAGATTTGAGGTGTTTTGAGAAGTATGTGTGAGCGGAGGATAACCGGATCGGTTTTGTGGGTTATAGGTTGGGTTCGGCATTTGTCCATAAGGAGGTTGTTGCGGAGTCTGAGAATTGTGTCCTACCGAGAACTGTGGGTTTCCTGGAAAAGGGACATTCCACGGATTGGGTGTGGTGGACACATTTTGTCCATATGGTTGATGGTAGACTCTGGATTGAGGCTTCCCCCTAGCATGAGGGTGCCCCCCGAATGGAATTTGTCCTCCGATGGGAGGATGCCCCCCAGCTTGAGGTAGAGTTCCTGGAATTTGAGAACTAGACGTAAATGATTGACCGGTGCCGCTGAGCGGATTAGGACCACCAAGACCGGTCCCTCTAGGTTGTTGGATAGGTATATAACTTCTCGGCATAACTTAGGTAGTAGTGGAATTGGTAAAGTTTAGGTCTTTGTACCCAAAAGGGAGTGTAGGTCTCAGTGTTACAGGTGTGCCAATCGCAGCTTGGTTGACCACCACATTACTGGCGGGAATAGTTGGAATGTGAGGGACCATTGTAGAATGGGCCGTCTGGAGGGGAAGAGTGGACCTCGGTCCAGCGGATGGTGTGTTTGGACCAACGGATGGGGTGGCTGTAAAAGTGGTAGTACCGATAAAGTGGTTTAGAGGTACAGTATAGGAGATGGGTGCGTCGGCACCTTCCCCTGTTCCATAAAGATCTCGCACCATGCGCGGTGGACTCCAAACAATGTCTGCAGTCCAAAAGGGGTCATCGGCTAAATGGTTTTGATGAGACCCAGCCGGAATGTCAGAACGATTGACGACAACAAATTCACCAGCGGAATTCAGTTGGAGGACACGTCGTTCATATCCCTCCGGAATGTGGAAAGCTTCCGGAGACTCTGAAACAATTCGAAAATTCTCTAAAGGAGTGGGAACTTCTTCCTGGGATGTTGTAGTGTCTTGAACCTCACTCTGTTGAGGAGATTCCTCCGTAGAATGAGGGGGTAAAGGGGTGTTTCCTTCCATATTTTCTGGAGGAAGTCCATGTAGCCTCCGTGAACGACGTGGAGGTTCGATGTTGGCGAAAAAGAGTTGGCGAAAGAGATCTATGGCCAACTACCGAAAAGAAACAACATACACTAACAAAATATAAGAATCACAACCAAACAAACAGGGCATTTTCTCGATGACCGTACTAGTTGGTGATGAAATCCAACATCGCGTGATCAAGTCAAGAAGGGGCGGGGATAGGGTGGAACAGTTACAATGGCGACCTGCTTAACGGACTTATGCCTTGGTGCAAGATTCCATGCAGTAATTGTGGATTTACCCTCCAAGGAGCCCGAGTGAGTTTGACCAATGTATGCTCTAGGTACAGTGAGACTTCCCGTCACTGTCACCTTGTGTAAGACCCTAAAGATTATGGCCACTAAGGTTACCAATTCGCAGTCAGTCCCTGGGCGGGAACAGTCGACAGTCTGATCCGAATGTATGGGCAGGGTATCGAGCCCGAAATAAACTAAAAGGATTCCACGCAGTAATTGTGGATTTACCTTTAAGTGATCCCCATAATACGATCTAACCACCACAATCAGTTAAACCATGGAGGGTTAGTCCCCGTAGCTTACTCGAATGTGACCTCGTGCGTAACCCCTGTGTGAGAGGGGGATCCCAGGCAGACTTATACGATAATTGGATTTGACTCTCCCTAACTCAGGATGCTACTGTTTGTTTTGGAAACTTTGGAGAGTTATGCTCACAACCTAATCCAAAGTACTAAGCCTAGTCTATTGTTGGTGGAGGATCCTAGAAAAGAAAAATTTCTAGATAATTTTTAATTATCATTCATTTTATAGTTGTTCTTTACTCAAAAGGGGTGCATGGAAGTGAAACGAATGGAATTATGACTCAGTCCCAAAAAATGCATCAAAGATGATAAGAGGCTATTTCTTTTCGATGAACATCTATCTAAGGGAGAGAGAGAGAGTTCTTTTCACTAACAAGCACAAATAAGGAATGTCCTCAAACAATTTTTTTTCAATCAAATCCTGATGTGATGCTAAAACTTTTGAGATACCTTCTAATATGCACAATCAATCATGAAGATTCCTTTTATAGTTTTCATATGAATGATGATTAATTCAAAACAATGTTCATCTTGTTAATAATCTTCTTGGATGAATGGAAACCAGACCAACACAAGCAAGAATCATACAAACAATACACCCTCTCATTGTGATCAAAACAAGAAGCAAAAGAAAAGAAACAATCAAAGGGAAATAAAACTTCACACCAAAAGAAATGTCGAAGAACAATGATCTTAACTAAAACCAAATGAAAAAACCTGTATGCCTTTGATGACCTTCACCAGAGTTTTTACTCAGTCGAAAAAGAGAGAAAGACAATGCATGGGTTTCAAGCTCCAAATGACAGAAAAAACTCAACAACAATAGTGAAAAAGGCTACAAAATCCAAATAGAAAGATGTTTGTTCTTCAAAATAAAGATGTCAAGGCTGGAAAGGAAGAAGGATTGACTCACAAGGTGACCCAACAAGAGAAAACACAGAGGCAAAACCCTGAAAAAACAATTTTGGAGGGTTTATTGGCCAAAGGAGGGCTGGCGCTCTGTTGCGAAAGGCAAGGAGCATTATAACGCTCTGTGTAAGGCACTTAGGGAGTGCTGACACTCTGTTAACACAGGGACAGGGGCGCCAGGGTAAAAAATCTCTTAAAAGTGTCAAAAATTCAAAAATTGCAGTTCAATTTCGACAATTAGGCTGAGTGTGATGGGGTAGGGAGCCAAACAGCTCATGAAACCAATCAAAAGAGGAGTGAACCAGGTATGAAACAATCAAGGGGTAAAAAAATGTCTATGAGGAGAAATCAAAACAAGAAGTTTCTATTTGAGGACTCCCCAGTGGAGTCGCCAGTTTCTGTTGTAGGAAAATCTCCCTGCAGACGGGTAGATTTCCTCAAAGAGCTAGACCCTACTCTAAGACAGAAAGTGCTTAACGCGGACACTGACTTCCTTTCAAATCCATACAAACTAACACATGAGAAGGAAGGAGAACAAAAATACCTTTTTATCGATGTTTGTCCTTGCACGCTCCGAATCAAGCTCCGAACTCTCGCTCCTCGCTGATTCCTGTAGACAAACAAAGTACGACCGCTTCCTACTCTATTGATGTTAGCTTGAAAACAGATCTATCTATCAATGATAGGTTCATGTGAGATCAGACACAAACTAGAAAGAAACAGGCCAAGCATGTCATATTAATGAGAATAATGACAACATTACTTACAATCGTAGATGCGAATGCGACAACTTCGTCAAGTCCCCTTCGTCTAACCCTTGCTCGAAATATTCACAACCTGGATGATAGCAGCTTCACTGATCATTCTCCTTTGACTGACTTTATGTTTCCTATGAGATCATAGGTTTCATGCTAGCAATTCTTCCCCCTTTTGACCACCATAGAGCATGCTTATATAGGCTAAGAGGAGCTTAACCTCTTGAGTTATCTTTAGAACAAGTTGAGGAATCCCCTCCTTCGATCAGGGATATTCTGATGGAACCAATAAGTCGAATGCAACTACCTTCTAAACTTGAGAGATCCTCCCCTTATTCTCCTCAACGGGCCAACTACTGCCTCAGATTAGACAACATTCCCTCAAAAGGGGCATCAGAGCACTATAGCGCTCCCTAGGAAGCTTGAGGGGGGAACCAGCACTCCAAATATGGATAGCGCTCCTTCTGAGGGGAAGACAAGCATTATAACGCTCCCTGAGACCTTATAGAGGAGCGCTAGCGCTCCTAAGGCTGATGTAGAGGAGCACTCACCTTCAAAACCTTTGTTTAAGAGCTCTTCTCAGGTGGTAAAAGTTCCTAGACTTCAGTTAATCATTTTCCCTCCTTCAAATCAAGTGTATGAGATGTCTTAGGTGCCTCCTTAGTGTCGGTGTTATGGCAGTATGCTAGAACAATATTTGCGACACTTGTGAACAACTTGCGACACTTGAGAAAGTTGTAAGGAACATGCGACACTTACAACAGTTGAGAGGATCATGAGACACTTACGACACTTATCTAAGTGAGCAATATTGAGGTGTAAAAGTGAGTTATTGGGAGGCAATTGCAGCTATTGCTGCTGGTATGGGGGTTGGAATTGTTGTTGAAAGAAGTTCGGTTGGTGTTGTCTTTGATAACTGAGTTGTTGTTGAGGACCTCTCCCATATGGGTTCCATTTCCCATAGTGATTCGGTTGTTGGGGCATAGGTAACCATGCATTGGGATCCTGATAAGAGGGTGGAATTTGATTTGGAGGGGGTGGGAATTCGACTGGCCATATGGTAGCTGATTGTTCCAATAATTAAATGCTGGAGGAGAGAATTGAGAATTCATACCTTGACCTCTTGGATGCCATTGTCTCCTTTGTGTGATCAGATAGACAGCTTCTGCTTCCTCATTAGTTGCCTTCATTGATGCTCTTACCCCTGGTAGAGAAGGACATTGGTCAGTGGCATGGTCTAATTCAAAAATAAGGCATACCTAGACACTGTTAAGTGGGCACTCCCTTGGTGGATGTTTCTTCCTGCGTTTTGGACAAAAAATGCATAATACTTTCTCTGATTCTGCTTGTTTCTGTTTGACCTGGAAAGTATCCATTTGTAAGGAAAAAGAGTTAATCATCTCTGTTTTGAAAATTTCTAATAGATTACCTATTTCTACTCTTGTTTCTCCTCATTTGCTGATTTCTGTACCCTTGAAAAAGTAGTATCCTTGGTAGCTGGCTTATTCCTTGTAGATCCTCGAGAACATCTTTTGCAGAGGTCTACAATGTCCTCATAGGATTCCTTAGATATATCTCCTTTTCCAAGCATATTCAGTATATCTAAACAATCTTCTCTAACTCCTTTTAGCAAAATGGTTTTCAGAATGTCCTTACTCACATCCGGATGGCCAGACCATTGTAGATTGTATTGGAGTCACTCCACAAAGACTTCAAGGGTCTCATCCTCCTTCTGTGACATTTTGAACAGTTCCTCTCTTCGTTCCCTTGTTCGATAGTAGTCTTGGTATTTGTGCAGGAAAAACTGCCTCATTTGTATCCATGTTGAAATTTTTTCCCCTCCAAGCCTCATGAACCATCTTAATGCATTTCCTTTTAATGTGGTTGGGAACAGTTTAAGCTTCTGCGCAGTGGTAGTGTAGTCATAGCTTCTATACAAAATGTCAAATTCAAACATAAACTCATCCGGATATTCAGAATATAATCCATGAAAATTTGGGAGAGCCGAGAGAGGTATGTTTTTCATAGGATCCATCCCTCATGTGGGAACATCAGAAATATGAAAAACCAGGGTAGAGATAGTGTTTTCATTATTTACCTGATCCTCGTTGTTCTGTGGATTCTCTTGGTAGAGTTATTCTTTATTGTCCCCTTGATTTTCCATATGTTCTCTCTCCCTCCACTCAATATGAACAGTGTCACACTCTTCCTTAGTGACTATTCGACCGCTGATCTGATAAACACGTTCTTCTTGGTTTTCTCGGTTCCAGGTTATATTGCCTTAATCCTCAATGTTCTCCAATGTTGCTTGTTGATTTGTTGATGACAAATCTTCATCTTCAATTTCAGTTTTATTTCTTGATGAGAATGATGTTTCGAGAGGGGGTGTTTCTGCTAACTGCGGATCACATCCTCTTGGAGGATTGGCAGGGAAAAAAATTGATTCTGAAGAAGAATCTGCTATGGATATTATCTCATCAACAATGGTCTGTCTTCCCAGTATGTTAGGATTTCTTCCTCCACGTCCTCTAGTGCCTGTAATGTTAGTATTTTGGGGGGTTCGTTCTCACATTTGGTGGTTCATGCAGAGTATTCATTCCTAAAAAAAAAACTAGTGTGCTTACCAGAATCTACAATTATCTTCCCCGACAATGGTGCCAAAATGTTGGGCACTTTAATCGTCTAATTGAATGGAAAATCAAAGTGTTCAATATAAATTGTCAACCCAGGGAAGTCTGTTATTTCAAGATAATTTTGCACAGTCTATGCTATATTATGAAAGCATTTCTAATCTAAATGTCATAGGGAAGTTCTTTTTTTAACAAAACAAACAAACATTATCGCTAACACAATTGTGCTGATACAACTAGAGTGCTACAGACTTAAAATCATAATTGCAATCTAAACTGATGAATATACAAAAACCATGAAATGCCTACCTTAATCTAACTTTCTAATTTACTTTTGCAGGAAGAAATTCTATACTATTACAGAAGGGAAATCTACTTATTGCAAGAATCTACTTCACACTTTTAATTCTCCAAAACAAGATTTTAACCTAATGTAGAAAAAGGAAAAGCAGTTCTCCAACCATGTTCAACAATTGACTTCTAATTCTCATGATACAAGTTTATGCACATTTACCAAGAAGGAACTAAATTGTAACAACAGTTGTATTTAGAAATATCTAACAGTTAAACCATTTGCAATAAAAACGACTAAATCTAGAATTTAAAATAGAGGGGAATTAGTGAGGAAGGTGGGTCATTTCCTTCTCACTGAATCCACTCAAAGAGATAGGTTACAGTCTGCTAAAGAAATTCAATCCACTTCTTCATTTAATTGCCAAAAAGATGTCTGTGTACAATAATCGCTACTTTCTTCAGTTCAAGGAAAAAGACTAACAACCCTTTACATTACAAAAGATCTGTTATTTAAAGTTAGAGTCGTTCAGTGTTAAAAAATAGAAGAGTCTTGAGAATCCCCAATTCTTAGGTTGTTTGTTAGATATCATTAATACAAAATCTTGAATTCTCCTTCATCAACATCATGATCCAACATTCTAATCAACATGTGTTGCAATAGTCGTATCACAACAGGACTGGTGGCGTTTGTTGTAACAGCTTCCGAGATTAACAAGCTTCTGTCGTAGTAGTTGTGTAATAGCTTCCAGGATTGATGGGCATCTGTTGAAAAAGCCATGTAACAACTTCCAGGATTGGCACATAGCTGTAACAACAACGAGTTTCTCGAAGTGGGTTGTTCTAACATTTTGATCATTAGTTAAATCATTTCATGGGTAAAATTTGTGAACGTTATCAATCAAACATGCTAAGTAAATGAACATATAAAAGCAAGATGAATAGTTCATACCTTGGGAAAAAGGGTCTTGGTGCTCATTATAATAGTCATTTAGCTTAGGAATGAGAAGGTTGAATGATCAAAAGGTGTAGTGAAAAAGGGACATTTTAGGTTCCTAACAGTATCCTCCTTCTAGTTGTAGCTGGAGAATTGGGAATTTGGTGCTTCCAATGAACATATTATTTGATATATAAGAAAGAATTATGTGTTTTTCTCCCATTTAGGTTTCCACTTAAATTATGGTGTACTCTTTATTTGATGTGATGTTGCTTATGTTTATATGTTCATGATATATTGAATGCAATGATACATTGATGATATACTTCTGATTAAGTTGAAGTTTATATATTGTGGTTAAAAGTGGTAAAAGTCCTCATATTGATTCACCCCCCCTCTCACTATTCCAACAATTGGTATCAGAGTAGGTTCGTTCAAGAAAAAAATTTAACCACTGGAAGGTAGATCATGGAGATAAAAAGTTTGTATAGGAATGGAATACCATAGTTTGATGGTCAGAATGGTCATAGATTTGAAATGTGGAGTATACGGATGAAAATATTTTTACATGCACAGGAATATGATGTTTGGTAACGAGTTTTTACAGGATACACCTCTATAAAGAAACCAAAGACTACAACCAATAAGGAGTTGAAAAGAAGCAAAAAAATAGCAATGGATTTCATCTGGGAAGGATTATGTGATTCAGTAAAATACAAAGTGGGAAAATGTTCATCAACTAAAGAACTTTGGGATAAGTTGCATAATATCTACTTTGAAGAGTCTCCATAACAAAGCCAGAAAATGATAAATAAGATGTAAGAACAAAACAAGAAGAAATATTATCATCATATCAAACAGATTCAGAAGAAGAATATTGTGAATAAGGCATAGTAGATCTTGAAGAATAATTAATCAGTGCTTTAGACGAGTTGATGAAAGAAAGTAAGAAAAACAAGTCTTTTGAGGAACAATTAGTGAAGAATAATTCTCAAGAAAGTTCCAAAGAATCTCAATAGGCCATCATGAATCTAAAATATCAGCTGGAAGAATCTAGAAGGATTGAATAAACATACATAAGTCAGATAGAAGAGAAGCAGTGTTTGGAAGCTGAAATAGCAGCACAAAGAAAGTAATCAAAAAAGAGAGAGAAGATTTTAACAAATCACCTTAAGGAAAGATCAAAGGACTTAAACAAACTTGAAGAAGAATTTATTGAAGAATAAATAAGACTTGAAAAGGAAATCATCACTTTGAATACCCAACTTGAGTAAGCAAAGAGAACAGAAGTAGTCATGAAGATTCATATGATGAAGAAAGAAGAAGAGGTTGAGAAGCTTAGAGAATAAGTTGTCACATTGAGAGTTAAAATCATCAAGCTCAAAAAGATTTTTGAAGAAAGAGAAACATCCACATTATCAGTAAAGAAAGATGAAGAGAAGAATGCCAGGTTGCCAGAAAGGAAAAATGAAGAAAAAAGGAAGAGTTATGCAGAAGTACTCAAAGGAAGGAATAATTTTCAACAAGAATAAAAGAAGAATGAATATAATAGAGATAGATATTCAACAAGACCTTCCACATTCAAGCATCAAAGAAACTTCAATCATTATGAAGGGATCAACAAAAAAGAAGATCATGATTATCCAAGGCAGGAATTCAGAAGGACTACACCACAAATAAGATCACTCACTCCCAGATATGTAAATTTATTTGATTGTCATTGTTTTATTTGTACTAACTTTGGACATACATTTGTAGATTGCGGGGCTTATGAAATAAATATTCAAGTAAGAAATGCTTATGTGGCTCCACATAACATTGGATGTTACAAATGCCACAATTTTGGTCACATAGCTCATGATTGTAGAAGAATGATGGATACTTCTATGAAAGAGAACACTAATATCATATATAAGAAATTTTGGAAAAGAAAACAAGAACAACTAAAAGAAGAGAATATGAATGAAGTACACCCATAAGTCATACTCTTAGGATTGGAAATAGTACAAGATCAATAAAAATCTATAGGAAAAAATGAATATGTTAGATACATGAAGGTTTGGAGAAGAAATGGAAAACAAGAAGAACATGTGAATAAAGAACAGGTCCCAGAGATCGCGGGATTTGCATTAGTACGAGAAAGAAAATAAGAGAAAGTGAATAAAGAACATGCCCAAGAGATTGTACTTTCAGGAATTGTAGTAAAAGATCATAAATAATCCACAGGAAAAGAGGAAGAAGTCAAAGTTCAGAAAGATGATGAATCTATAGATGAAGAGAAATATTACTCCACATTAGGGTGGATTCCTCCTTTGTTCCGAGCCATCTGGCTTGGAGAATTCCAGTAAATATGAATATTGAACATGGGGAGTCTATGTAGTAGCTACTACAGATTAGAGAGCCATCCTTCGAGAAAATTGAAGTATTTTCAAAGAAACCAAATTACATAATGACATATTGATCAGTTAAGAAGTAGTGTTCCCATGTAGATATCAGAGGAATATCATTGACACACTTTCCAGGAAGGGATATATTCATTACATGTTCAAGGATGTACTGTAGATCAATGAACATATTTGATTCAGTCTAATAAATAGGAATATGTTATTATCAGTTACAACAAAGAAGCCTTCATGATAACACAATGGAATATGGGTCAACATTATGGACAGTTGAGTAGCAGAGTTATGGATAACTTATGACATATCGACAAATATGGATATATGAGATCATTGACAGGTCTAGACATATATATGACAAATAATATTTACAATTGGAACCAGTGGAATCATTGGACTAGTGGAATCAGTTGGTCACAAGAACACAAGTTGTGAAAGACATAACAAAAGAGGGAAAGAGAAACCTTTAGCAGAAGCTATATCATCAGAGGGACATCGTTGAACAATATGGTCATTGAAATCTAAACAGTGAACATAACAAGCCATGAATATTTGAAGTCAAGAAATTTTGAATGATTTTATATATTTCAGAGACTTACAAGAGGAAGCATCAATGGACAATAAGAAGCACTGGAAGAGAGGAAAGGAAACATACACATGAAGTCCCATATTGTTCTACATATTGCAAAGAATTCAAGGGAAGAGAAATCATCAGAGAAAGAGATCCAGAAAGGAAGATCAGTAGCATGCAGAAATTGTTGTGGGGTATTCTACCCTACGGACTTACAAGCTAGGGATTTAAACTTGTACGCAGATCATGACCCTTCAAGAATAACTTTTAACCTCCTACCCAAATCTATAACCCTTTTTCTCAGGCAAACACAGGAAGAATCAACTAACCTTTTTATCGACGGTTGAAGTAGATCCTCCGTTGAGATTTCATCTCCTTGTTGCTGCTGCTCCTTCCACAAAGCTTCCTGCAATCAAGACAAAACTACGCATGCATGCTACTAATATACTAGGGGGTTAGAGATAAAACATAAATCAAATAACATAGATGAGACTCATGTATTTGGGACGGGAAAAGCATATTTTTTATTGATCTCGAATATGAACCAACTTACAATGATTTTTAGACCGGCCACCGCTCCTCGATCCTGATCCTGGGCTCCTCCTCTTCCTTGTCCTCCAACTGCTTTGCTTGAATTCTCCTAAAGCTTGAGGAAAAGCTAAAGGGTTGGGACAATAATGGACTTGGCTATTTTGGCAGAGTTTCTTTGCTATGATTTTTCCTCTTTGAATAGTACCCCTACCCCTCCTTTTATAGGCTAGAAGGAGCTAGGGTTTTAGGCGAACTCTCGGCCATGCATGGCTGGGAGTTCCAGTTAACTGACAAAAATCTCTTCGTCCCGGCGGAAACTTTCCTGATTTTTTGCTTTGTTAGGTAACCGCGGGTTGTAGTGGGTTAGCCCACGGTCACCTGTGCTCAGTATAAGGTCAGCAAGCGGTCCAACGCGCCCAGTGAGAGGTTACGGCGCGGGTTGCTTGATTTAAGTGGTTTTTTGAGGTTTTGTTCAGCATGGCTTTGGCTAGGAAGAGGCATAAGTTGGCCTGATGCCAGGTAAGCCTGTGTGGTGCATTTTAGGGTTATAACAGAAATAGGGAGACATAATGATGGGGGGAGTTATCCTTTTTCCCATGATGTCAAACAGAGAGAAAGAGAAAGATCATATAGAGTCAAGTGCATGAAGTTAGAGAAGGATTTCTCAAAAAAGGTATACTTTCACTCCTTATTATTGATATAAAAAAGATTAGAGGAACTTGGAAATAAACATGAGGATAGAAACATGTGAAGAGAAAGAATAGATGCATGAAGACATGGGGAGGAGCCCTAAGGAGATATATTGTTTATAGAAGATGTCAAAGAGGGAGAGAGAAAAACAATTATGAGGAGAAATGATCACAGGGGTAGCATGAGTATTGGAGTATGAGTGTTTCCATCATTGTTTCCATCAATGCCAAAGGGGGGTATTGTTGGACAATTGGTTGCCATTAATGTCAAACCTTAGAAATTAAGGACAAGGTAAATGCATGTAACACACTCATAGATTGATAGTCATTGTCATGTCATTTCCAATGATATATGGTACTCCACGTGGTTACTTACGATTAGGGAGAGATTCCCTCATCAATTTGGAAGCCTCAAAGAATGGTAAAGAAGCCCCTAATTGGTTCCAATTCATTAATGAAAGGGTTAATTGGTTGTAACTAGAAACCCCTAAAGTAAGGAAATATTTTACTTGTGTTATGAGGGAAAAACTCTCTATGGCCAAGGGTAAACCACAACAAACAGGTATGACTGCAGAAATCAACTCAATTCCATTGTATGCTATATAAACTAATGTGCAACATAAAAAAGAGGCCTACCTCAATCCAACGTTTGATGATGTTCCACCGTTGAGAACTCCGACCCAAAGATTTATACCTGCAATAAGTTCCCAACAAACAAGCAAAGAAAGTATATAGTGATGATGTAAGGGGGTTAGCACATTAGATAGCATAATCCATTAATAAACATTACAAACATGCCCATAGATAATAATCATATATTTTCATGATACCAATAGGACGAGAAAGGAGTATTTCTATTAATAATTGATCAACAGAAGTGTCAACATTACAGACTTCCGTGTCAGCATGATTCGAAACCAAGAAACCAAGTTCCTTCCAACTGGGACTCCATCACTTCAATCCTCCACAAAAGGAAATCTCAAAGGAGAGATACAATGAGGTTCTCTCAACAATAGGGAAAGAGCTTGGGGGCTGAACACTGTTTTCAGACTTGAGGGACAAAGGGATGTAGACACAATATGAAGTAATTTCTCCAGAGTAACTTTGCTCTCAAAGTTGAATGCTTTCTCTCCTTTTCCATAGCTTGAAATTGTGCTCTTATAGCCTTCAAAATTCAACTGAAGGGTCGAGTTGGAACGTTTCCAGTATATGGAAGGCCAAGGATCAGAGATCTATTGTCATGACATGGAAACCCGACTCCATTTTTGTATTTTCTGGCACAAATCCTGATGTATGTGGGATGTAGTGGAGCAGCCTGCGTATACGCTTGTTGTATAGCTGATAAGGCATGTATATGTGGAAAAATGTATATTTTTATCTCTGGATTCATCAAAAAAGGGATGATAAGTCTGCATAGGGAAATGGAAAAAGACCCTTTGTGCAAGATAGCAATGGTGAGGCAAATCTTTCTATACCATATGACCCCTAATGTGTGAGATCAGAGGAGTATCTGCGATGGCTAAAATACATTATGAATAACCTAGGAGTGGAGTGGTAGAGAACCAAATGGACGAACTCGATTTCTTATTACATTCTGTACTGACTTTTCATACATGGCTGCCAAGAATACAATGAAAATCCATGCAGAAAATATACCAACTAAGTGTTTGTGGCCATGAATAGGTAGATACAATTGCGGTTATATGCCAAAATTTGTCATAGTCATGAACAAGGCCCAGTGAAAACCAGTCTCAAAAATCAATCTGAAGATATCTGTATACCACGAAGTACAATTTGATCCCCCATGATCACTAAAGTTGAATAGGTGTTGGTCCAATCAAAGGGAAGCAATAACTTAGGAAATCTATGGCCACTTAGTGATGTCTTTGAGTCTTCTACACTATCCGATAAGGGTGCAAGTCTACATCATGTGAATAAAGGAGTTGAGGTTGAACATAATGAGACATCGTTTGATTATCGGTCATTGAGGTATACCGTTAACAAACGTGAGACAACCTACCAATAATGAAAGTAGGTATCAAGGCACCAAGTACATTCCTACAAGTGTGAATAAAGGAGTTAGTGTTGAACACTTAATAAATCCATTGATCATGAGACATTGATGTATTCCCACTTGTCAATGGCGAGAGAGCATGCCACTAATAACTGCAAGCCTCAAGGTACTCATAAAACTCTAGGTCCTATATCCAGAATAGATGAGCTGAAGTCGATGGAAAGAGACCCACTAAAAGGAGAGCATTAAGGCATCTCTCATCAGTCAGCACAGGGAAAAAAGAAGGATCTGCATGATTTGGTGGAGATCGGACGAAGAACATGTTCACAAACCAATGACCCTGTGCATCTTTCGCATGTATCAAATGCAAGCGGTACACAAAAAAGATCTTCTGAATAGCAGCCAATGATGAAAATTGTTGACAAAGGTGAGGAAACCATGAATAAGGCTAATGGAATCCAAGACACTGCACAAATCCCAAAGTGTGAAGAGATGTCTTGTCGTCGAACACAAGGGAAACCACCCAGTCAAGGACCAATGATGAAATGTCGATTTTTGGGTTCAAGGTGACCTACCGATGGTGCAAGTAGGGCCAGGGTGCATGATGAGACCATTAGTATCATGTGATTCTGAGAAAAACTGAGGGTATGGCCGACATGCAAAGTCAATATTTCTGAGGAGTGGCTGACACAGGTTGTGAGACTTCCTTTGAACAAGATCATGAGACATATGGTGGACTCTGGTAGCATAGACTCAATGATGTGACTATTATATGTAGGGGGCATCAATAATGTTCTTTATAGGGACTGGAAGAGTAACCAGTCGATAGAGAAAACTCTGTAATGAGATCAACTTTCTAAGGCCATGTTAAAACCCAAAATTATGATGACACATGGACTCAATAATTTTGTGCTATGTTCAAAGGCGACATGACTGCTGCCAATTATAATATAGTACTCCCTTCCCGCCCGTCATTTTTTTGTTTTTTCATAACAAATGAATGATATGATACAGAGGCAGAAACGAGTGTTGCAAGTAAGAAAAACTAGTTCTAGCGGTGGACCGTATGTTGATTAATGTAAGGAAATGCATGCAAGAGATGGACACTCGGGGTGATGTTTCCTCCAGGGTATAGGGTGTCAAATTGCAAAGGATATAAACAAGGCTCTGCTTGGTTGAGAATGCAAAACTGCTTAGGCAACCGTTTATAAAGMAAAGCAAGAACTGGCTAAAGGCTCAATACTGCAAGTGAGGGCATGAGATGAAATCAAAACTTAACGCCAAAAAATATCATTTTTTATGTCTTGTAGTCTAATTGGTGTGAAAAAGGGGTAAACTTGTGCCAAATAGACGTCTTTTCAAATCTAATTTACCAACGAACCAACRACCTTGTGCATCTTTCACGTGTATCAAATGCAAGCGGTACATGAAAAAGACCCTCTGAATAGAATCCAATGATGAAAACTACTGACAGAGGTGAGGAAACCATCAATAAGGCTAATGGCATCCAAGACATTGCATGAATCCCAAAGTGTGAATCGTTGTCTTGCCATCGAACACAAGGGAAACCACCCAGTCAATGACAATCATGAAATGTCGATTGTTGGGTTCAAGGTGACCTACTGATGGTGAAATTAGGGCTAGGGTGCATGATGATACCATTAGTATCATGTGATTCTGAGAAAAACTGAGGGTATGGCCAACATGCAAAATCAATATTTATAAGGAGTGGTCGACGCAGGTTGTGAGACTTCCTTTGAACAAGAGCATGAGACAAATGGTGGAATATAGTGGCATAGACCCAATGATGTGACTATTAGATGTAGGAGGCATCAATAACATTCTCTATAGGGACTAGAAGAGTAACCAGTCGGTAGAGAAAAAATTGTAATGAGATCAACTTCCTAAGGCCATGCTAAAACCCAAAATTATGATGATACAAGGACTCAATAATTTTGTGCTCTATTCAAAGGTGACACGATTGCTGCCAATTATAATATAGTAATCCCTTCTTGCCCATCTTTTCTTGTTTTTTCATAACAAATGAATGCTATGATACAGAGGAGGAAATGAGTGTCGCAAGTAAGCAAAACTAGTTCCAACAGTGGAACTTACCTATGCTTAATGCAAGGAAATGCATGCAGGAGATAGACACTCGGGGTGATGTTTCCTCCAGGGTATAGGGTGTCAAATTTCGAAGGATATAAACAAGGCTTTGCTTGGTTAAGGATGGAAAACTTCTTAGGCAACAATTTATAACGCAAAGGGAGAACTGACTAAAGGCTCAATACTGCAAGCGAGGGCATGAGATGTAATCACAACTTAACGCCAAAAAATATCCTTTTTTATGTCTTGTAGTTTACTTGGTGTGAAAAAGAGGTAAACTTGTGCCAAATAGAGGGCTTTTCAAATCCAATTTACGAGTGTGAAAAATACAAGTTCACTCGGCGATCTGTTCTATTTTTTATAACGAGTTGGAAAAGAGCTTAACTAAGACTCATGACCTTTCAAATCTAGTTTAACGAGCATGAAAGGGACAAATCACTCGAAAATATTTTTGGTTTTTAGACGAGTTAGAAAAGAGCTTAACTAAGACTTGTTTTGTTGTCTCAATCAACATGTAAAGGGGGAGGCCAGGGCTCTCGTCTCGGTCTTGTGTGGAAAGTCAGTATCTCACGGATAGCTAACAAAAGCTTGGGAAAACCCAAAGTTCTCCAAGTCGAGGAGGAGAAAGTGTTGATGGCGGATATAGTCTCCATGATGGTTCTAATAATGTCTCTTAATGGAAAATACATAGGTGGGGGTATGGGATGCCCCATCAGATCGTCCCAATCAAAGGGAACTTCGTTAGGACTTGGAGAGAGAGAATTCGGGGGAAGAATAAATCTCTCTCGTTTAGAAGGAGTAGGGTTAGGAATGTTGATGAAATGACTAAGATGCACATCACTCTCTTCAAGGAGAGTAGGTTTGACCAGAGATTTCACTGGTGTGGCCACTTCTTCAATTATAGGTTGAATAGGATGTATGCTAACAGGGGCGAGAGACGTTTCACTTTCAAAAAAGGAGGCGAGGTCAAGAGGGGATTGTGGTGGTGAGACCACTTAGGCGATAAAAGGAGAGGTAGTGTGAGGAGAAACCAGGGACGTCTCAGAATCCGAAGGGCTCTTGGGTGAGCCCAACACTTCTGGTATTTTGGCAGTAGCTAGACACAAATGAGTAAGGTGATTTCCTTTACAAGTCCTGCAAAGGAATTTAGGCTTACGTCTAAGACATCTAGGCTTCTCGATATAATTAGCGGGGGAAAAAGAGTCGTCTCCTAGATGATGAATAGAGGTTGGATATGTGACACAACTATGATTTGGAGTGAAAAGGATGGTGCCCCCAACATAATTAGTAGAGGTTGGGTGTGAGTTGTCGACATAATTTGTAGAAGATGTTGACCCATCTCCGACATGACTGGCAGAGGTTCGGGATGGAGCACCAGTGTGACTAATAGTGACTGGGATAGCGATAGATGGTGGTATTTGATTCCAAGTTCTGAGGAAAGAATGATTCTGAAACATTTCAAGCCAGGAAGGATCTTGGTGTACTCCTCATCCCTGCCCAGAAGGGTGGTAGCTTGCACTAAAATGTTCTGAAGAAGTTTGAATGGGAATCATCACTAAGGGATGCGAAGGGATCAAGGTCAGATAAGAATTAGTCGAGTCATGATATATGTTTCCCCCTTGTGAAGGGATCTCATAAATAGGGTAGCCCGAAACGTAAAAATGGATTTCTCCATATGAAATACCCAGAGGCATCTAAGGGCTAGTCATGGGAAAAATGATCGAAGGAACTGACATGGCGAGCGACAGATGCATGGGTGGTGCATAATAAGTGGGAAAGGAACCTATCTGAGCACTGGCTCCTAGAAGAGCATAGTTAGCATGAGAGTCAAAAGGGGGGAGGTTCCAGCCTCCCATGGGGACACAAATCATATCAAACGAAGAAGTAGGCATCGGAGCCGTGATGCCTCGGGATCCCATGCTAGGATTCATATATGTGGACCAGAGAGAGGATTGCATGGGTGAAGACATATCAATAGAAAAATTACTAGAGACCCAAGGCGTGGACTGAGTGTTTTAGTTATACATACCATTGTAAAAGCGAAAGGATCCATCCCCATGAAATGAGTAGGCGTCATGGGGTAGGTAGTAGCAGATGAGGGAGCAAAAGAAGCTCAACTATGCATTATGGTGGAACCCCACAAAGACTCCTAAGGTCAACTAGTAGTCATAGAGCATACCAAAAATTCAAATGACTAATATGAATACAAACAGGCTGAAGTGGTTGAGTGGCCTCCCTCACTAAAGAAGGTATGCCTTGTCTAAGAGGGACCTGAGACTCGCTGCTAAAGTTTGGAGGTAATAGAATAAGTTTTAGAGGGCCCTCGTGGGATTAACAACCATTTGGTCAGATCCCCCCGAAGAGATAATCCTCCATAAAGGTTGTGTGATGTCCAACCTCTATCTGACCCAGGATACAACAGAATAACCCCTGCAAGTAACCTATGAGATGCCTAAGTCAAGCAACTAATAAACCACCGTATAAATGATGCACAGGTGAGAAGCTGTAAGTTTGGATCACTATATGGGAAGGGTAGCAAAGCCGGAAACCTTGAAATCACCACCTCTTGCAGAGGTATGGGTACTAGAAAGATCCCCAAATATGAATAAATCCACAGAAATATCTGTGAAGCTAGGCGCGTATCCAGGGGTTATCCCTTCAACTAGCTTCGCACGACCTCGTGATTAACTCCAGTGTGAGAGGAGCCTCCTAATATTACCAATTATGCAATGGAGTTCTCAACACCCTATCTCAGACACATATGTTGATTCAATTGCCTTGGAGAAGTTTACTCACAAAATCCTATCCCAAGGAACTAAATCCTAGGCTAGATTGTGCACCCTAGAAATAAAATCATGACTAATCAATTTTAGTTTCAAGCGTAAATTTTATTGGCCATGATTACTCAAGAGGGTATGGAAATGAAACGCATGATGTTATGACTCTGCAAAAGATAAATATGAATATAATGCAAAGTCTACGTTTAACTTTTCAATGAATGATATGCTAATACAAATAGTGCAATTTTCAATATCAACTCTGCAATTCAAAAGTAAAATGAAATCTTTCGCTAAATGTACTAAGCTAATGATAAAGGTTCAAAGACAAAAACATCAACCAATGAAAAATGCCTATTTTTTGTATTTTCAATATATTAAAGAGAAAATGCATGGACTGAAAAGCAACCTGATATATAACTTCCACTATGTATAAACAAAATAACTCAAGCAGAATACCAAGCAACCAAGCAAACAACCCAGGGTTCAAGGAAAAACCAAAAAAATGAAAAACAATGAGAAAGACTACACCCATGAATTCAACTCCCAATGGGCTTCCTGTACACCCAGTGAAGTTCAACAGGCACTATAGAGACCTAAGAAGGCTCAACAACCATCAAAACTCACCCATCAGTCACTAAACCAAGAAAACAAGCAAGGAAAAGTGGTATACGTGACTATTCAAGAGAAAAGTGTGTATATACACAACTTCCAGAGAGGCAGAACATGTGTGTACGCAATTGTCAAGGAAAAAGGAGTGTACAGGCTTTAAAACAAGGCTAGGCAAGGGAAAAAATGCTGAAAACTCAAACTCAGAGTGAACAGAATCTAACAAGCAATGATACGAAAAGAAACACAAAGGAAAAAGAGTGATGCAAGACGAAAAAGTACTTCAACCCTTAGAAGGAAGATCTATCCCCAGTGGATTCACCATTCTTGTTACGAGGGAAAAATTCTCTATGGCCAAGGGTAAACCACAAGAGATAGGTATGACTGCAGAAATCAACTCAATTCCATTGTATGCTATATAAACTAATGTGCAAAATAAGAAATTGGCCTACCTCGATCCAACGTTTGATGATGTTCCACCATTGAGCACTCCGACGCAAATCTTTATACCTACAATAAGTTCCCAGCAAGAAAGCAAATAAAGTATATAGTCATGATGTAAGGGGGTTATCACATTAGATAGCATAATCCATTAATAAACATTACAAACATGCCCATAGATAATAATCATATATTTTCATGATACCAATAGGACGAGAAAGGAGTATTTCTATTAATAATTGATCAACAAAAGTGTCAACATTATAGACTTCCATGTCGGCACGGTTCGAAACCAAGAAACCAAGTTCCTTCCAATTGGGCCTCCATCACTTCAATCCTCCACCAAAGGCAAGCTCAAAGGAGAGAGACAGTGAGGTTCTCTCAACAATAGGGAAAGAGCTTGGGGGCTGAACACTGTGTTCAGACTTGAGGGACAAAGGGATGCAGACTCAATATGAAGTAATTTCTCCAGAGTAACTTTTCTCTCAAAGTTGAATGCTTTCTCTCCTTTTCCATAGCTCGAAATTATGATCTTATAGCCTTTAAAATGAAACTGAAGGGCCGATTCAGAACGTTTCCAGTATATGGAAGGCCAAGGATCAGAGATCTCTAGTCATGACATGGAAACCCAACTCCATTTTTGTATTTTATGGAACAAATCCCGATGTACATGGGATGTAGTGGAGAAGCCTACATATACACTTGTTGTATAGATGATAGGGCGCGTATATGTGGAAAAATGTATATTTTAATCTCTGGATTCATCAAAAAAGGGATGATAAGTCAACATAGGGAAATGGAAAAAGGCCCTGTATGCAAGATAGAAATGGTGAGGCAAATCTTGCTATAATAGATTTCCCCTAATGTGTGAGATCAGAGGAGTATCTGCGATTGAAAAAATACATTATGAATAACCCAGGAGTGGAGTGGTAGAGAACCAGTTGGACGAACTCGATTGCTTATTACATTATGTACTAACTTTGCATACATGGCTGCCAAGAATATAATGCAGATCCATGTGGAAAATATACCAAATAAGTGTCTATGGCCATGAATAGGTAGATACAATTGCAGTTATATGCCAAAAGTTGTCATAGTCATGAACAAGGCCCAATGAAAACTAGTCTCAAAAATCAATCTGAAGATATCTGTATACCATGAATTACAATCTGATCTCACATGATCACTAAATTCAAACAGGTGCTGGTCCAATGAAAGGGAAGCAACAACTTAGGAAAGATGTGGCCACATAGTGATGTCTTCAAGTATTCTACACTATCCTCCAAGAGTGCAATTCTACATCATGTGAATAAAGGAGTTGAGGTCGAACATAATGAGACATAGTTTGATTACCGATCATTGAGGTATACCATTAAAAAACATGAGACAACCTACTGATAATGAAAGTAGGTATCAAGGCACCGAGTACATTCCTACAAGTGTGAATAAAGGAGTCAATTTCGAACACTTGACAAATCCATTGATCAGGATACATTGATGTATTCCCACTTGTCAATGGGAAGAGAGCCTGCCACTAAGTACAACAAGCCTCAAGGTACTCATAAAAATCTAGGTCCCATATCAAGAATAGATGAGTTGAAGTCGATGGAAAGAGACCCACTAAAAGGAGAGCATTAAGGAATCTCTCATCATTCAGCACGAGGAAAAAAGAAGGAGCTTCATGAGTTGGTGGAGATTGAACAAAGAACATGTTCACGAACCAACGACCTTGTGCGTCTTTCACGTGTATGAAATGCAAGTGGTACATGAAAAAGACCCTCTGAATAGAAGCCAATGATGAAATCTGCTGACAAAGGTGAGGAAACCATCAATAAGGCTAATGGCATCCAAGACATTTCATGAATCCCAAAGTGTGAATCGATGTCTTGTCGTCGAACACAAGGGAAACCACCCAGTCAATGACAATCATGAAATGTCGATTGTTGGGTTCAAGGCGACCTACTGATGGTTCAATTAGGGCTATGGTGCATGATGATACCATTAGTATCATGTGATTCTCAGACAAACTAAGGGTATGGCCAACATGCAAAGTCAATATTTCTAAGGAGTGGTCGACGCAGGTTGTGAGACTTCCTTTGAACAAGAGCATGAGACAAATGGTGGAATATAATGGCATAGACTCAATGATGTGACTATTAGATGTAGGAGGAATCAATAACGTTCTCTATAGGGACTGGAAGAGTAACCAATCAGTAGAGAAAACTTTGTAACGAGATCAACTTCCTAAGGCCATGCTAAAAACCAAAATTATGATGACACAAGGACTCAATAATTTTGTGCTCTATTCAAAGGTGACACGATTGCTGCCAATTATAATATAGTACTCCCTTCTTACCCATATTTTTTTGTTTTTTCATAACAAATGAATGCTATGATACAAAGGAGGAAACGGGTGTCGCAAGTAAGCAAAAAAAGTTCCAACAGTGGAACTTACCTATGCTTAATGCAAGGAAATGCATGCGAGAGATGGACACTCGAGGTGATGTTTCCTCCAGGGTATAGGGTGTCAAATTGCGAAGGATATAAACAATGCTTTGCTTGGTTAAGGATGCAAAACTTCTTAGGCAATAGTTTATAACGCAAAGGGAGAACTGACTAAAGGCTCAATACTGCAAGCGAGGGCATGAGATGTAATCACAACTTAACACCAAAAAATATCCTTTTTTATGTCTTGTAGTCTACTTGGTGTGAAAAAGAGGTAAACTTGTGCCAAATAGACGTCTTTTCAAATCCAATTTACGAGTGTGAAAAATACAAGTTCACTCGACGATCTTTTCTATTTTTTATAACGAGTTGGAAAAGAGCTTAACTAAGACTCATGACCTTTCAAATCCAGTTTAATGAGCATGAAAGGGACAAATCAAGAGACAATCTTTTTAGTTTTTAGACGAGTCAGAAAAGAGCTTAACTAAGACTCATTTTGATGTCTCAATCAACATGTAAAAGGGGAGGCCAGGGCTCTCATCTTGGTCTTATGTGGAAAGTCAGTATCTCACGGATAACTAACAAAAGCTTGGGAAACCCAAAGTTATCCAAGTTAAGGAGGATAAAATGTTGATGGAGGATACAATCTCTATGATGGTTCGAATAATATATCTTAATGGAAAAGGCATAGGTTGGGGTATGGGATGCCCCATAAGGTCATCCCAATCGAAGGGAACTTCATCAGGACTTGGAGAGAGAGGATTCAGGGGAAGAATAAATATCTCTCATTTAGAAGGAGTAGGGTTAGGAATGTTCATGACATGACTAAGAGGTTCATAACTCTCTTCGAGGAGAGTAGGGTTGACCAGAGGTTTCACTGGTGTGGCCACTTCTTCAATTATAGGTTTAAGAGGATGCATGGTAATGGGGGTGAGAGATATTTCACTTTCAAAAAATGAGGCGAGGTTAGAAGGGGATTGCGGTGGTGAGACCACCGAGGTGATAAAAGGAGAGGTAGTGTGAGGAGAAACCAGGGACATCTCAAAATTTGAAGGGCTCTTGGGTGAGCCCAATGCTTTTGGTATTTTGGCAATATCCAGACACAAATGAGTAAGGTGATTTCCTTCACAAGTCCTGCAAAGGAATTTAGGCTTACATCTGAGACGTCTAGATTTCTCAATATAATTAGTGGGGGAAAGAGAGTCATCTCTTGGATGATGAATAGAGGATGGAGACATGACATGGATATGATTTAGAGTGAAAAGGATGGTTCCCCCAACATAATTAGCAGAGGTTGGGTGTGAGCTGTCGACATAATTTGTAGAATATGTTGACCCATCTCCGACATGAATGGCAGAGGTTGGAGATGGAGCACTAGTGTGACTGACAGTGATTGGGCTACCGATAGATGAAGGTATTTGATTCCAAGTTCCGAGGAAAGATTGATTCTGAAACATTGCAAGCTAGGAAGGATCCTGGTGTACTCCCCATCCCTGCCTAGAAGGGTGGTAGCTTGCACTAAAATTTTCTGAAGAAGTTTGGATGGGAATCATCACTGAGGCCTGCAAAGGGATCGAGGTCGGATAAGAATTAGTCGAGTGATGATATATGTCGCCCCCTTGTGAAAGGATCTGGTAAATAGGGTATTCTGAACCGTAAAATTGGTTTTCTC
This sequence comes from Picea mariana, assembly GCA_032191745.1. NCBI lineage: Eukaryota > Viridiplantae > Streptophyta > Pinopsida > Pinales > Pinaceae > Picea > Picea mariana. Next base: position 131,208 of record JASDQU010100730.1, on the reverse strand, counting down.
TGTATGAAATACCCGAAGGCATATGAGGGCCAGTCATGGGAAAAATGTTTGAAGGAACTGACATGGCGAGAGACAGATGTGTGGGTAGTGAATAATAAGTGGGGAAGGAACCTATCTGAGCACTGGCTCCTAGAAGAGCATAGTTATCATGAGATTCAAAAGGGGGGAGGTTCCATCTTCCCATGGGGACACGACTCATATCAAACGAATAAGTAGGCATCGGAGCCATGATTCCCCCAGATCCCATGCTAGGATTCATATAGGTGGACTAGGGAGAGGATTGCATGGGTGAAGACATATCAATAGAAAAAGTATAGAGACCCAAGGCATGGACTGAGTGTTGTAGTTCTGCATACCATTATAAAAAGCAGAAGGATCCGTCCCCATGAAATGAGTAGGCATCATGGGGTAGGTAGCAGTAGATGAGGGAGAAAAATAATCTCCACTATCCATTATGGTGGAACCCCACAAAGACTCCTAAGGCCAACTTATAGTCAGAGAGCATACCAAAAATTCAAATGGCCAATATGCATACAAACGGGCTAAAGTGGCTGAGTGGCCTCCCTTTCTAAAGAAGGTATGCCTCATCCAAGAGGGACCTGAGACTCCCTGCTAAAGTTTGGAGGTAACATAGTCAGTTATAGAGGCCCTCGTGGGCTTAAAAACCAGTCAGTCAGATCCTCTCAGAGAGGTAATCCTCCATAAAGGTTGTGTGTTTTCTGACCTCTATCTGACCCAGGATACAAGCAGAATAACCCTTGCAAGTAAACTATGAGATGCCTAAGTCAAGAAACTAATAAACCACCATATAAATAATGCACAGGTGAGCAGTCGTAAGTCCAAATCACCATATGGGTAGGGTAGAAAATCCTTAAACCTTGAAAGCACCACCTTTCACAGAGGTATGGGTACTAGAAAGATCCCCAAATACGAATAAATCCACAGAACTATCTCTGATGCTAGGCGAGTATCTAGGGGTTATCCCCTCGAATAAATTTAGGTGACCTCATGATTAACTCTGGTGTGAGAGAAGCCTCCTGATATTACCAATTATACAATGGAATTCTCAACTCTCCGTCTCAGACACATATGTCGATTCAATTGCCTTGGAGAAGTTTACTCATAAAATCCTATTCCAAGGCACTAAATCCTAGGCTAGTTTGTGCACCCTAGAAATAAAATCATGACTAATCAATTTTAGTTTCAAGCATAAATTTTATTGGTCGTGATTACTCAAGAGGGTATGGAAACGAAACTCATGATGTTATGACTCTACAAAATATAAATATGAATATAATGCAAAGTCTACCTTTAACTTTTCAATGAATGATATGCTAATAAAAATAGTGCAATTTTCAATCTCAACTATACAACTCAGAAGTAAAATGCAATCTTTCGCTAAATGTACTAAGCTAATGATAAAGGTTCAAAGACAAAAATGTTAACCAATGAAAAATGCCTATATTTTTGTATTTTCAATATATTAAAGAGAAAATGCATGGACTGAAAAGCAACCTGATATATAAATTCTACTGTGTATAAACAAAATAACTCAAGAAGAATACCAAGCAGCCAAGCAAACAGCCCAGGGTTCAAGGACAAACCAAAAAAATGAAAAAAATTGAGAAAGACTATGCTCATAAATTCAACTCCTGACGGGATTCCTATCAACCCATAAAATCTCAACATGCACTACAAATACCTAAGAAGGCTCAACAACCATCAAAACTCACCCAACAATCACTAAAAAAAACAAACAAGCAAGGAAAAGTGGTATATGTGATTGTTCAGGAGAAAAGTGAGTATATACACAACTTGCAGAGAGGCAGCACGCATGTGTACGCGACTGTCAAGGAAAAATGAGCATATAGGATTTAAAACAAGGCCAGGCAAGGGAAAAAAGGTTGAAAACTCAAATTCAAAGTGAACAAAATCTTCCAAGAAGTGATATGACAAGAAACACAAAGGAAAAAGAGCGATGCAAGAAGAAAAAGTATTTCAACCCTTAGAAGGAAGATCTATCCCTAGTGGAGTCGCCATTTCTGTTAGGAGGGAAAAACTCTCTATGGCCAAGGGTAAACCACAACAGACAGGTATGACTACAGAAATCAACCCAATTCCATTGTATGCTATATAAACTAATGTGCAAGATAAGAAAGAGGCCTACCTCGATCCAACGTTTGATGATGTTCCACCATTGAGCACTCTGACCCGAAGCTTTATACCTGCAATAAGTTCCCAACAAACAAGAAAAGAAAGTATATAGTTATGATGTAAGGGGGTTAGAACATTAGATAGCATAATCCATTAATAAACATTACAAACATGCCCATAGATAATAATCATATATTTGCATGATACTAATAGGAGGGGAAAGGAGTATTTCTATTAATAATTGATCAACAGAAGTGTCAACATTACAAATTTTGTGTTGTCATGGTTCGAAACCAAGAAACCAAGTTCCTTCCAACTTGGCCTCCATCACTTCAATCCTCCACTAAAGGCAAGCTCAAAGGAGAGAGATAATGAGTTTCTCTCAACAATAGGGAAAGAGCTTGGGGGTCGAAAACTGTGTTCAGACTTGAGGGACAGAGGGATGCAGACTCAATATGAAGTAATTTCTTCAAAGTAACTTTGCTTTCAAAGTAGAATTCTTTCTCTCCTTTTCCATAGCTCGAAATTGTTCTCTTATAGCCTTCAAAATGAAACTGAGGGGCCGATTCAGAACGTTTCTAGTATATGGAAGGCCAAGGATCAGAGATCTCTTGTCATGACATGGAAACCCAACTCCATTTTTGCATTTTCTTGCACAAATCTTGATGTACCCAGGTTGTAGTGGAGTAGTTTGCATATACACTTGTTGTATAGATGATAGGTCACGTATATGTGGAAAAATGTATATTTTTAGCAATGGATTCATCAAAAAAGGGATGATAAGTCTGCATAGGGAAATGGAAAAAGGCCCTTTGTGCAAGATAGCAATGGTGAGGCAAATCTTGCTATAACAACTTGGAAAAAGAATAAATACACCTCAAGGAGTCTCTCATAAGTACATTCACACAAGCATTCTATTGAATATATCTAAGTGAATAAGTGATATGGTTTATCTTTCTATTGGTGAATCTGAGTTTGAGTCAGAGGTAGAAAGTCTAAATTTATGAAGGAAGGTCAAAGGTGAAAGTCTTGGAGTTGCAACAAATGTGAGTAACCCCAGTTTTTGAGGTATCCACAGTTTACAATTCTAAAGGGTGTGAATGTATGTGGGCTATAGTGGAGGAAAGCGCAGATATCCACAGGTAGTAGAGGAGCAAGTTGCATGTCTGTGAAAGGGCTTGTGAAAGGTTGAGAAGTGATGCTTGTACTAGCTTGTTGATGCCTGGGTTGGTTTACTCATTTTTTATCTGATACACCATGGTGTCTACAGGATCATAGCACTAGTACATATTGTAAAAATTCTGACGTTTTATTTGCGGTGTTATGGACAAAACTGTCCATATTGTCACAAAATAGAGGAAATTTATAAAAAAAATAAATCATGTTGCCTGATAACGTCGGTCTTGCCACGTTGACGTCTCTCTTGCCACATTAACGTCTCTCTTGCCACGTTAACGTCTCTCTTGCCACATTTTCCACTGGAATGTCTCTCTTGCCACGTTTGTGAATGTATATGTCGCAATTGTGACATTTTGGAAACTAGGTTTTCCCCTCCAATGGTCACCTTAGTATGTTCACCAAGTCAAAATACCAACGGTCACTTAGGACTTTTTTATGTCGGAATTGCGACGTTACAAAATCTATAAATATGTTGCATTTGACGGATGTTGAGACAAGTTTTCTATAATAACAACGCTTCAAAAAGTGTTTGCGGGTCTTCTCGGTGAACAAAAAATAGACATTTGTTTCAGTATAAGTCTGTGGGGAAGAATGTCAGAAAACATTAGAGATGGGAAAAGAATTAAAGAGGGTGAAAAGGGTGACGATAAATGTTATTTCCCTTGCAAAAATTGTTGTACTAGATGTCCTTCATGACATGCCTTCCAAATATCCTAAAGACCTTCCTAGGTTCAATGGAGATGACGTATTTACACCATAAGAGCATATTACAACATTTCAAGACTATATTGATTACTTATAAATCGAGCATGATGATGTTTTTATGAGGATATTTTGTCATTCCTTGATGGGAGATGTTAGGAGTTGGTTCAGAGATTTGGCAGTTGATTCAATTACCTCCTGGATAGATTTCTATCATATTTTCTTGGATAAATGGGGAGAGAAGAAGAGCCATCACTATTAACTCATTGAGTTCTACTCCATGAAGATAAGTAAATGAAGATTTATCAAAGTTTGACGGTAAACGTTCGACCCTATGAACCTGCTGCCATATTTCTCCTTTTTTCTCATGGAAAGAAGGGCTCCTAATCTACACGGGATGTTCACCCACGTCGTGGAGCTATAACATAATATTTTTGGCCTTAGGAAAAGTAAGGCTCAAGCAAATGATCATTGTATGGAGGGTTATGATAAAAAACAATGGCCAAATTCTGCAAAACGAGAAGGCCATTCACAGAGTCTAGTTTGAGCATCCATCGCAAGGTGTAGAAGACATTGGTAAATTAGTCCATGATTCAGAATAAAAGCCAATTGGTATTTCTCAGGGGTGATTTTAAGAAACCCCCCCAAATTTATATGTATAATAAATGGGCGAATCCCCATGATACATAGGAAAAATTGAAGGCTATTTTATCAATAATATAATATGTATATATATTTTTTTGGCGAATCTTTTAGTTAGTTATATAATCTTGTAAAATCTTGGAGAATCTTTGGTTGAATTATAAACTCTTGTAAAATCTTAGCGAATATTTCACTGAACCATAAAACCTTGTAAAGTTTTGGCGAATTTTTTCATAAAGTGTAAAACCATATATAATAATAGGAATATGTATTCATTAAATTGTAATATACTCATTTTACATATTTGGAAAAAGAAACATAATTTGTCCATCTTTTAGACAATGKTGCAAGCATTAGGGGTTATTCTTTTTCAAGGTTCTCACTGTACAGTCTTGCATATCTCTCTATCAGTTTTGATGATATTTCAACACAAAGTTCATATGTGTTGATCCTGACCACCACTTTTGTTAAGATCGGATATATTAATATTTTCTCTACCACGTATATTATGGATTATTTATTACCAATTCATCGATTATGAAAATTCCCTTCAAACAAGTTCATTATAGATGATAGGATGTTATTAAATAGGAACACACATAATTCTGTCCATAAATAAATCCAAAAGTATCATAATATTGATAGGCCACATTCCATGCATGAATTCCTCTCTAATCATCCATTTGTACTAAAAAAGGACCCCTTTACGAGGAAGAGAGGTCTCTTTTATCCCTTATATTTTTATTATCTTATAAAAAAGTAAAGGGACACATAACTTTGTGATAAATGTTGGGCATAGATTAGGCCTT
>JASDQU010100730.1:32918-62773 GCA_032191745.1 Picea mariana | reverse complement strand
CGCCACCCAACCGCTCACCTATAGTTACAAGAAGTCATTTAAATGACAACATCCCCCCTCAAACAGCAACCACATCAAACGATGATCCACGGATCACAGTTGAACCAGTAACCCCAAATCTTACAGGTGGTGATGTACAAGAGATTGTCCGCCAATCTCTCTTAAGAACACATAGTGCCTTCGCCCATTTAAGGCAACCAAATCAGCCTTTGTACCAACCTTTAGACTTCCTTGATATCAGAGAACAGCTTGGAGGCACTAACCTCACCTTAAACCCTACAGATCCAATCATCACTCCTGTTGTAGGAAGATCTGGAATACCACCCTCACCACCTCCATCATCTCCTTCTTCTTCTGGAGAAGAATCTTCTGACGAAGGTAGTTCCCATTCTCGGCCTTCTACACCGCCTACACCAATGGCCAACCAGAAAAATCCTGCCAGACCCTAGCTTGACCAGGATGCAGTAGTCGTACCTGGGCCTCAACATCCCTTACCCAAACATCCAAAGAAGTGGCTTCCCAAGTTTGAGCCTGACTCTAAACAGATCGCTGAAGATCACATTAAAAAGTTTATGTTAGCCATTAGACTCCGTAATGTTGAGCATGAAGACGTAGTCTGTAGGTTGTTCCCCTACACTTTCGAGGGCAATGCATCTACATGGTACTTTTCCCAGCAACCCCATACCATCGTGTCTTTGGATAAGTTCGAATCCTGCTTTCTGGAAAAGTTTGGAGACGATAAGTCCACATAAGTTCTAGTCATGGAGCTTTCTAGCTTAAAAATGAACCCAAAAGAGAAAATTAAAGAATTTAATCAAAGATTCTTAACACTTAAGAACCGAATCCCTACGGACTCGATGCCTGCTGAGAATATCATCATAGCATACTATACTAAAGCCTTGCATCAAATTATAGCCATTTGGGTAAAACGATTTAATAAAGCCACATTGTTAGAGGCCTTCAAGGAGGCCAGCCAGATTGAAAAAGACATCCTCAGTTTAAAAGACACTACTAGCAACAAAACAGAGACTAGTTCATCTTCCGAAAAGAAGATCGCAATCCTCCCTAGACCTGCTCAAAATAAAACACAACCTGAAAGCTCGGATTTAGAAAACTTAACTAAAGTCGTTCAAAAACTGTCAAATCAAGTTATAGATTTGAAAAGGATGATCGAAGAATATTCTTTGAGCAAAGGGCCTTACAAACCCCCATTCAGGAAGCCTTTTCCCAACCAAACTAATCCAAATGCCGAGGGCCTGAATCTAGAAAGTAAGCAATTCACCCTTCAAAGAATTCTAGAAGCCCAGGATAACTTGATGCCTCCTGAGATCCCTGAGGAGGAAGTTGAACAAGAGACAGTTCAAGAAGAAGAATCTTCTCCGAACATTTTTGGACACTTCTCAGATAGCATTTTTCAAGCTAACTTTGAGATAGTTCATCCCTACAACACTAGGAGTAAGACAACAAACAAACCTTCTTCCGAAAACATTATGACTTTGCCCCCAAAGAAATATATACAAGCTGAGACTAAATAGAGTCATGTAAACATTTAGTTGAAGATCTTAAAAAGTTAAGGGCTAACATTTCTGTTTATGAATTATTAAAATTTTCATTTCTGCTACAAAAAATGTTACAGAACATCTCAGAGAATAGAAAAAACAGTAATTCGAGCAGTAACAAGGTTGTTCAGAACAAAGTTCCTCCAAAGACTTCGACTAAGAATAATTTTGATCCTCAAGAGAAGAGAAGTCTTCCTGTAAATAATGTAAATAATGTAGATAAATTAGCTTTAGAGGCTGCGAGTAAAAATCCACAAGCTTCCACCATTAGCACTCGCAGAAATGTACCTACATTTTTGTTAACTTTCGAAATCTTTAATAGAAACGTGCACAATTGTATGGTAGATTTAGGAGTGACATCCAATGTAATGCCATGGTCTATGTGTCAAAATATTAATGATGAAGTTGAACCATCCACCTTAAAAATCATCCAACTTGATCGAACTAATGTTAAAGTTATAGGCGAATTAAGGAATGTGCTTATAAGATTATCGTCTAACCCCAAAGTTCATCAAGTAATTGATATTATTGTTGTGGATATTCCAGAAGTGTATGGTATGTTTTTAAGCAGGGACTGGTCGAAGCAGCTACACGGCTATTTTTCAACAGATTGGTCTAACCTGTGGCTGCCCGAGAACGGCAAGCCCAACAAGATCAAGGTAAATCGTGAACGTTACCTAAAGTTCAGACAGATCTAAACGATCCCAATGAACCATTTACACCTTCTGCTGATTCTCTCGAAATACAAGGGATGGATACCTTTTTCGGAAATTTCATGGCCGAGACTTCATCTATCACCAACCTAGAACAGCAATCCGAGATTGTAGCATATGCACAGCCAACAACTTCTACACAATGGTCTCATGCACCTGATAAAAATCAAATTTGGTCTCTTTACTTTGACGGGTCAAAGTCCAAGGAAGGAGCAGGTGCAGGTTGCGTTATTATTGATTCGGGAGGTAACAAAACCCTGATTGCATGTAGGCTAGAATTTGAATGTACTAATAACACAGCGGAATATGAGGCTTTATTATAGGGTCTTAGAAAAGATTTAGATATGAACATTCAAAATCTTAATGTCTTTGACGATTCGGAAATCATGGTAAGATAGGTAAGAGATTCTATCCACTGTCTATCTTCGCATCTTAAAAGCTACCAATCCAAGGTATGGAATTTAATGAATAATTTTTCTACTTTCAATATAAATTCCATTCCTAGATCGAATAATTCTGAAGCTGATCTATTAGCTAACGTAGCTTCCAAACTCTTTCCTGTAGAAGGCTTGGCCCTGAATGCATTCTCCGTCGAACTGTTGTTCAGGTCATCCGTTCCCGACAAAATCATGAATTGGAGAGTCTTCGACGACGATCAACAGATTATTAGCTTCCTTCATATGGAATAAACTTTTCAAGGTGCGGTGATCGACGAATGCACTCACAACGACAATTGCACGATTTCATGGTAATACCAGATCCGAGAACTCCTGAATCTTCATCGGACATGGTAAATTCGATCCCTAAATCTGTAGTTAGACTAGAAAAATTTTACGATCTTCAAGATAAATTCAAAAAAACGGTCAACTGAAAACAAATAGTTCCTCTTTATTATATGAAAAAGTAAACTTGGGAACTGATGACAATCCACAGTGCATTAACTTAGGAGTAGGGTGTTCTGAAAAAGAGAAAGCCACGTTTATTAGATTGTTTAAGGAATTCAAAGATGTCTTTGCATGAACATATGACGACCTAAAGACCTTTGACCCTAACATCATAAGACATGTCATTCCTATGAAACCCCAAACCTTGCCATTTCAACAAAAGTTAAGAAAAATGCACCCTAAACTCGAACCGACCGTTAAAAAAGAATTAAATAAACTTTTGAATGCTAAGATAATTTTCCTAGTTAGGCACATGCAATGGGTTTCTAACCTTGTCCCTGTCTGGAAGAAGAGTGGGGAAATCCGACTATGCGTCAATTTTCGAAACCTTGATAGAGCATCTGATAAAGACAACTACCCTGTCCCACCTATGGAACAGATCCTTTAACAGGCATCTGGTTCTGAGAGACTGTCCTTATTGGATGGTTCTTCAGGGTACAACCAAGTCCTGATGTCTCCTCCAGACCAACTTAAAACTACCTTCCGCACTCCATGGGGCACCTACGCTTATAGGAAAATGCCCTTTGGACTCATTAATGCTGGTGCCACTTTCCAAAGAGAGATGGATATCGCTTTCTGAGGCTTGATCAATCAGTCCATCATAGTTTACCTGGATGATATTACCATCTTTTTGAAAAACAAAACTAATCATCCAGCTCATTTGAGATCCGTTCTATAGCGATGTCATAAGTACGGCATTTCCTTGAATCCTAAAAAATCTATTTTCACTGTAGAACAAGGTAAACTTTTAGGATTCATTGTATCAAGCGAAGGGATGATTATCGACCCCGAAAGGACTCAAGCCATTGTGAAACTTCCCCCTCCCTCATCAAAAAATTCTGTGCAGTCTTTCTTAGGCCAGATAAACTTTGTCAGGAGATTCATCCCTAGTTTCTCCGAAATGGTTAGACCTTTACAGAATTTGATTAAGAAAGACGTACAATATCATTGGGGACCCTTAGAAAAAAAAGATTTTAATTCAATAAAGAAGGCCATAATAGACACCCCTTCTCTCATGAGCCCCAACTTTTCAAAAGACTTCATGCTTTACACATTTGCTTCTGACCATTCCTACGCTACTATCCTAACTCAAAAGAACGTTGAAAACAATGAAGTACCCATTGCCTTTATGAGCTCTGCTTTCAAAGACATGGAAATTAATTACCCAGCGGTAGATCAACAAGCCTATGTTGTTTTTAAAGAAGTCAAACATTTCTGATCTTATCTTTTGAAATCTAGGACGAAAATTATTGTCCCTTACCCAACCGTCAGGAATCTGTTAGTGCAGAAAGATTTAAGCGAAAAGAGGGCAAACTAGGTTACCTCTTTGCAGGAGTATGACATAGAAATTACCCCAACTCAAATAGTGAGAGGCCAAGGCCTATGCAAGTTGGTCGCTGATTCAGCAGCATGACAGCAAGAAGAAAACGATATGTCAAACCTAGGACAACATAATCAAAATGCAATCTGCTATGCACAAAACTCTGTTAGTCTGTGGTATGACGATATAAAATTTTGTCTTGAACATGGGTCAGCCCCCCGTCACCTAGATCCCACTAAAAGAAGAGCGTTAAGATTAAAATCTACCTCCTTTCATTTGATTAATGGTATTCTGTTTTGTCAAAATTTTGATGGAGTACTAATGCGCTGTCTTGAGAAAGACGAAGCAGAAAAAGTCTTACTAGAATTGCATGCAAGAGAAGCTACTGGGAATTTTGGTGGTAACACCACTGCCCATAAAGTTTTGAGATCCGGTTATTACTAGCCCACACTTTTTAGAGACGCCCATGCCTTGTGTCGCAAATGTATTATTTGTCAAAAAGCATCAGGGCAGTTACAGAAACCAGCCTTTCCTTTGCAGCCTGTTTTAGTAGACTCCCCTTTTCAGTAGTGGGGCCTTGATATTATAGGCCCAATCAATACACCATCCTCAAAGTAGCATAAGTTTATCATAACAGCCACAGATTACTTCACCAGGTGGTCTAAAGCTGCCACATTAAGAACTGTGAATACCAGTCAGGTAATTTCCTTTTTAAATTCGAATATTATTACTCGTTTTGGTATCCCTGACTGTTTAGTATTCGATAACACTTCTTATTTTTCATCTCTTGAGATGAGTGAGTTTGCTCTAGAAAAAAAAAAATTAAATTGAAGTATTCTGCCAGTTATTACCCCCAGGGAAATGGGTTGGCAGAATCAACAAATAAGAATCTGATTAAAATCATCAAGAGAACAGTATTTGAAAATCACAAAAACTGGCATAATGCACTGTTAAATGCAATCTGGGCTGATAGGGTAACACCAAAAACTATTTTAGGTAACTCTCCCTTCTTTCTCATCTACGGTAGAGAAGCAATTCTGCCACCGCATATCCTTCTTCCCTCCTTACATCTTTCGCAGAAAATACAAGAAGAAGATTGTCCCCCTTTGGAAAACCGAATTAATGCTTTAATGAAACTAGAAGAGGTAAGAGCCCAAGCTAAATGTAAGTTAGATCAACATCAACTAGTGGTTAAAAGATGGTTTGATTCTAACTCTACCTCTGATAGGAACTTCGAAGTAGGTGACCTTGTCTTGAAATGGGACAAACCACATGAGGGAAAGGGAGAGCACACGAAGTTTCAGAACTTATGGCTTGGACCATTTTTAATTGCTGAGAAATTGGGTCCTAGCTCTTTTCGATTACAGAATCTAGAGGGACAGCCAGACACCTATCCGGTGAATTGCCAAGCTCTGAAAAGATATTTCTCTTGATGACAACCCTTTGTATACTATGTAAATGTTTTTCTTTTATTTACTTTTATTTTACTATTTTGGTTTTGATTTTTCCCCTTGCTCTTATCAGTTTTTGTTTTTGGAAATACACATACCTGAATTTTGGAACTGTTCAGACAAAGAAAATGGAAAATTCTTGCACTGTAATGAATGAAAAATTGTTTAAACATCAATTATATACTTCTAAAATTTACATATGTGTTGAGAAAAGACTGTTGTTTGAAAGAAGTTAATTGATTTTGATCTGTGAGTGAAGCCTATCACGATCATCTATTATCTTCTTACGCTGTCCCTGTTCCTTAAGGGAATGACTCAGAAGATGTCTCCCTACTTTAGAAGGTTGGTTTTGTAAACAAACCATCTCTGGATCTTAATGAAGGACAGTTTTTTTTTTTTTTTTCTTAAAAAAAAAAAAAATATTGAGGTCTGTAAAGAAAAATATGTCTAAAATATCATAATTTTCAGCGTCACCCCGCTCAATTATATATATTTAAAAAACTAAATAAATCATAAAAGAGCTGTGGGAAGTGCTTGTAAACCCGTCGGGATGCTGAACAGGTCTGTTGGCAGTGGGTAAATGCATGCATGACGCCAATACAACTTCGTCGGGGTACTGAACAGGCCCGTTGGCAGTGAAGCAATGTCGGGTATATGAAAATTCGTAAATATGAAATCTCTTGACCTTAAAAATGTCCTTTATTCTGATCTGGAACTTCTTGGCAGGATACGGATATCAGAGTGGGTTAAATGAAAACCCTATCGAGGCTATGGACGCCTACTGGTAGCAGTGGCCCTGTCAATAGTATTGGAGATTTTATCTTTAATATTATGGCTCACTTGTCTTAAGACTGTTATTAGTTTTCATCCTTTAAACACTGCTGGAATATTTGATTAATAGTGATGTTTAAACAATTTTTTGGTTGTTTTTCAGTTTGAATTATTCTTATTATCTTAATCTGAATTTGTTTTTTTGGCAGAGATAACTGCTTCTACAAGTGTGTCGCCATTGTTTGCAGCCATTTTGCATTTTTATCCTATCTTTATAAGCTGCCTACACAAGTGTTTTGGGAACCCTTGATTTTCATCGCAATCTTTGAATAAAACGACATGATTATCTTGCGCATTTACACAACTGCCTTTGTTCTCGTTTTCACGACTGCAAGAGTGAAAAATTTGATTTCGAAGTCACGTCAATGGCATTAAAATCGTCACTGGATTATTATGGTCACTCTTGTCTATTGTTCATTGCATTTCTAATTCAATTATGGTCACACTATTGGCAAGACACCAAGACCTTTACTCATTTGGCATTTTTTTTTTGTAAATATGACTTTGGTTGTGATGGTATTCTAATGAGTGTGATTGAGTCCTTGATTCAATGGTGGTTTGATTTTCTATTTCTTTTAATCGATTTCAATGGTTTCATAACAACGCTTTAGCATGGTGATTAGACCATTAATTCAATGGTTTTATAAAAAGCATATGATTTATGATCAAATTCTTGGTGCTATATTCGAAACATTGTTTTGATTTTAAAACCATGCAAACACTATTGCTCGCACAAATATTTGGGTCGACTTACCATATTTTTCATTAATTGTTTGAATGGCATTCCTTTTGACACATTGCAATAGTGATCACCATATGTGTCATCGGTTGTACATTTGGATATGACTGTTTTGCATGAGCCTATTTCGTTCCACCACCCTCTCACACTTGGGCATTAATGCCTGCCTTCTACCCTGGATTACCTCTGTTGGTTTTTGGGGAAGCATGTGAGCTATCAGTCTGGCGTATACCCTGTCCAAAACCTTGACTATTCACCTGCTCACTGTGTATTCTGTTCTATGGCACCTGTGGTGCGTATAGAACCAAATGGTATCCAAACTATGTTGTTATTCGACAATGGTCGTGAGGATTTGGAAAATAGTGGTTGGTTGGTGTTTATCCAAAGATTTGAGGGTTTCAACCTTTCGGTTGCCCAATAGTTCTCCCTTATCTTAGATGGATGCAGGGCTAAGGTCAGAGACATACAACTCGAGCTAAATGAGGAATTCCTAAGCTCAGCTACAGGACTACCAGCTACAGGGAAAAGATGGTTTAAAAATTCCAAAGTGGACGAGGTGTCGTGGCCGCTCCTTTTCACATCAAGGAAGATTGTTAGTTGCGATAGAGGTATGCCTATCACTGCCCTCAAACCCAGGTGGCACGATCTTTTGGTAATTGTTAAGCAGTTTGTGACCTGCGAAGGTCGTTATGGCTTGGTATTTCTGTATCATCTTCAGTTATTTATGAATTTTATAGGCTACCCTCTGAATATGCCACATTATCTTTTACGTAGTCTGTACAAGATGTCCAAGCGATCTAAGCGTGAGAAGGCCGATAGCAGCCTTTTCTATCACTACTTGATCAAAGTCATTATCATTCATCATCTAAGCCTTAGTGGTGACTGTTGGCAAGCCTTCCTATCTAGGAATGGCTTTGCCACTCCCGAGTGCATCCAAGTGGATAAGTTTGTGGTTATTGAAACTCTGGTTGTGCCTACAGTGCCACCTGCTACCTTTTTACCCCCTGTCAAACCCTCGAATTGCCCCAACATTGACATACCTGATACCATGGCCAACTCATGTGCTAAAGACAATACTAAGACCATTAAAAGGCCTGTAAGGAAGAAAGGCAAAGGTGATACTGGAGTCAACAGTAAGGGAAAGAAAAATGCATGATGGATATCCCGATGTGCCCGGAACAAGCCTAAGCAAAACATTGACAAAAGCCTTATTGTCTTGAGCGAGGATTCAGACTCGGAGATCAAATCTTTCCTAGCTGAGGAATACCCCTATTCCCATGGCCTCTGCTCTATGGAGCCCTATGACTATGTTTCCAAATTACCTCTATGCCTTAAGAATGATCCTAAATTTCCAGGAATAAATCTTCACAGTGAAACCCCTGGTAGCTTGAAAGAACCCTCGCCTATGATGCCAAAGCCCGATCAACCACCATGTACCCAATGCAATTCCTGGCTTGAGCGTTACTACACGGACGTCCCCCTGTTGCAATCTAAGATCAAATCATTAGAGGAACGGGTGACAGTGCTGTCAAAGGAGAATGACAGGCTATAAGCCAACGAGAAAAAGGAAAAGACTACAGGTTCAATTGTCTTCAGAAATGTAGAATCAGCAACGGCCTTTGTCAATTCAAAGTTATCCTGATCGAATCATTTTCCTACAGCCCAGGTATGGTTTTTTCCACATCGATTTTGTATGATTTGGTTTCAACTAGCATAGTCGATTACTTTTGTTTTCTTGAATAGATTAAAAACAATTCTATTTACTTCCAATTACCAGAAATGATTTCGTTTTCCATTTGAATTAGCATGAAAGATTTCGTTTGGAATTAGCATAAACTATTTTGTTTGCATCAATTCGTTTTGCTAAAATAAAATATAGCTATGATTTGGATAATGCCATTTTATTGTTCTCAGATTAGTATAAACGATTGATTTGTTTTCGATTCTGTTTGGTTTGCGTTTGAAACAACTCTGTACATTTGAATTAGGGTGGTCGATTGGGTTTGCTTTCGTTTAGTTCTGTTCGAATAGATTTAAGAAACGATTATGTTTTTATTTGAACAAATATTTTCGTTTTGGATTATGATTGCATTCGACTTGTACAGAAGATTTATTTGCTAAAATCGGACACAGCTATGTTTTGATTGATACGATTTAGCATTAGTCGACCCTGAATTAGTTTGATTCATTTCTTTTGGTTTGATTCTGAAATTATTCTGTACGTCTGAATTAGCATAGTCGTTTGTATAATGCGATGGATTCAAAGTTAGATTTGATACGGCTTTGTTAGTTTTGGATTTAAAATGATTCTGTTAAGCGTTGGATTAATATATTGCATCTATATTAAATTCATATCAAAGATTGGTTTGTTATATCGAATTTAGTCCTATTTCGATATGATTTGGTTGTTTTTTAATCATCAAGATGATTCTGTCTGCTTCGAATTGGTAATTAAAAGTTGTTTGACAGATCATACATATCCATGTTATCATTCGATTAATTGAACATAGTTTGGTCTGTTTCAAATTGGCATGAAAGTTTTGATTTGTTTTGATTTCAATTAGTAATTAAAGATTGGTTTAATAGGTTGAATATATTGTTGTTATCTTTTAATTTGATTAAAAATGATTTCGTTTGCAAATTAGACCAGCTACAGAATCGTGATATTCTGTAGCTAGTCTTAAAATTTAGATTTTTGTTAATTTTACCAACAAAACATTATCTAAACTTGTCTATTCTTGTCCACCTCTAGGTACCTACGAATTTCAATGGAAAATTGGTTATGCTGTGGCAGTTTAGAAGGAGCTTGTATGATGTAGTTTTGTTATAGGTTGTTATCTTAAGTCAGAAATAGAGACTTGGGAGATTATTCCCAGATTTTTTGTAAACTGTTTTGATATTTCCCACAGGGATGTTTTACCCTTGGGCCTTTATAAACTCATTATTTTTGTAATGAACTCATCATCATCACTATTGGGAGAAGACAGACTTGGGACTTATGAGGATACAAACTGGGATGAAAGTTGATGTTTTGTAACAGCTTTAGCTTTCAATATATCAAACTTTTATTTCAAGTTTTCTTCATATTAGTTTGCAATCAATTATTGACTACTTTAGCTATCATAATTCATTGCAAGTTGATGTGATTTGGTTTATTTGTTGTCCATATCTGACGTCTCTTATCTTAAATTACAACAATTACTTTGTTTCAATTTAATGAATTAAAGGTTTATCTTCTTCATTAAATGAATCATTTTGTACAAATGTTCGCATACAGGTTTATCTAACTGTGATGATTTATAAATCTTAAGATTGTTGTAAGTTTTATGTCTTGTTTGTCCTATCATTTATATTCAAAGAGCGTTGTTGCTTCCTATTTACAAGAAGCTTGTGGAAAATCTGGTGCGGGTTTCCTCCCATTGAACAGCTGAATCGAATACTTTGCAGGGGACAAAATTGGAAAGCATTACTTCAGGTTAGATCGTTATTTGTAATTTGATAGATAATAAATTTGTGAATTTACAGTAGTTTAGATAGATGTATAGTTTAGTTTTATAAGTACAGATTGTCATCTTAATTATTCAGCTTTGATAATTGTCACTTTATTCTTGTTTAATAAAATTATAAAATTCAAAAACAATAGTTTTGCTGTCATAGGACAATTTACAATTGATTTTTGTAGATTTTCATTTAAAATCTATAATCTGTAAATATTGTACATTTGTAGTTGAGATCTAATTTTGTTGATAATTGAACATTTAATTTCATAGAATTATCGCTATATAATATTAGACAACAGACTGTATATATATATTTCAGATGTGTTTATTAGTTTTCTTTAATTGTTGTTTTCATTTTGATTAGTTCCTTTAGTTAGTTTTTCTTTCATTTTCCTAGGACTTAGATCGGCTAATGGAGCCGCTAAACCCGTCAGGGTAGATCATCCCAAACGGATTGGGTTATTTAGACAACCCTGGACCGGATCTACTTCTCCAGTTGACGAGCGTGCAATTTCGCCCGTCAACAGGAATACACTGAAGAATTCTACAGGATAAACATCAGAGTAGGTCATCGGGAAAGCGATGATGAAAATGTTTCTAGGTACATGAATGGTCTACGATATGACATTCAAGATGAGATGAGCATGATGACCATCCGCAATGTGGAAGATGTTTATCATATGGCCTTGAAAGTTGAAGAGAAGCTGAGCCAAAAGCAAAGTCAAAGAGGTCGAGGTAGAATTCAAGCCAGAGGAAAAACAATTACCCAAGATCGGACTCAGAATCCTAAAGAAGAGGGTAAGAAACCTCAAACTCAACCTAAGAGAGGAGGAAGCTCACAAGGAAGGCAATATGCTGATAGAAATAATTTTCCTCGAGCCAGAGGACGAGGAAGAGGTAGAGGAGGTGAAGTGAAATGCTTTGTCTGCGGAAAAATCAGAAATAAATCCTATGAGTGTCCAGATAAGAAGAAAGATGGTGATGAAACTCACATTTCTAAATCTCAAGGAAGGAATGTTGAGACAGAAGACGTTGAGGGCAGAAGATCCTTAATAGTGAGTAAAGTTCTCTTGAAACTGGAGAAGGAGGCAGAGAACCCATCCCAAAGAAACAGTCTATTTCAGACTTCTTGCAAAACTAAAGACAGAGTATGCAAGGTCATAGTGGATAGCAGTAGCACAGACAATCTTGTATCTATAGAGATGATAGAAAAGCTGTAGCTGGAGAATTTTGTACATCCAAGCCCATTTTTACCCATGATTTTGGTCATCATGATGGTGTATTAATGATGGTGTACTCAGGCTCTTCATAAGAACTTTCTCCTGAGAAAAATTACTTTCATCTCTTCCCAGAAAACTGACTTTTGGAGAGGGTTTGCAGGCTGCTAATGTATTGGGGTGCGAGAATGACCCATTCTCGTAGGTTTCCTTAAGCCAGGGTGTGAACTTCTCGCACTGTGTTGAATAGCCAGGGTGCGAACTTGTCCTAAAGCATGGAAAAAGATGAATTCTCGATGTTTCTAGAAGGGAATCTTCTAGAAGAATGGGTTGGCATTCGAATGTTTATCCTTGTACTGGATTACCTGATATTGTGGGATCATTCTTATCCAAGTAACTATCTCATTCTCTCCTATATATTGAGGGAATTCTCATGGAAAAGGTTAAGCAAGATTCATTGGAGAATTAGTGAAAGAATTATGTGAAGGACTTAGCTTGAACAACAGCTTGGAGACTCTAGCAAGTTTATCAAGAGGATTTGATCTTCTTCATACAAGGATTGAGCAAGTGTGTGTGTTGGAGCCAAGAGCCACTGGAAGGAATCTTGCGACATCAAGGCGATTAGGTTGTAATCTTTACTTTCCATTAATATGATGCAGTGGCATGTCCCTTTCCCATAAAGCTATTTCCACTTTATTGTGTAATTCTTTGATCATACACATAAGTTGACAGTTGAATATATTGTGCTATCTTCACTTCAGTTGGTTTGTGTTGTCTTGGTCTTGACTTCGCGAGAGCACCAGAGCGAAGCAGGAGCAACAAAGACCCTAGGAAGTGATAATAAGGTATGTTATTCGTTCCTTCCTCCTAGTTAATTTGATGGTAAAAACTTAGGGAAAGAGTCATGTCCTGTCCTGTTTTGTTCTAGATCCAGGTGGATCTAGGGAGATATGTTAGTGTCTGCACCTACCGATTAGTCCAATAACACCCATACAGAGTTTCGTGGCTACAAAAAGGACATCAGGTAAATGTTACTAAACAGTGTTTAGCTAAATTTAAAATAGGAGGATATAAGGATGAAATATTATGTGATGTCATTCCCATGGATGTTTGTCATTTATTGTTGGGTAGACCATGGCAATATGACATAAATGTAGCTCATGATGGGATAAAGAACATGTACACCCTGGAGAAAAATGGTAGGACTCACATGTTGCTGCCAATTAAGGATAAAGAGGTGAAAACAGAGATGAGGAACACTGTACTTCTCGTGAGTGGGAAGGAACTTCTTGATGAGGTTAAGAAGAAGGAAGACACACAATTTATTGTGGTCAGGAAGCCCAAAATTGTTTTGACCAGTACAAGGATAGATGATTTACCAGAAGAAATCTAGGAGTTGCTGGGAGAGTTTGTTGATATAGTAGTGGGCGAACTACCTTGTTCGTTGCCACCTATCAGGAGTACAATCCATCATATCGATCTTATACTTGGATCTAGTTTTCCAAACAAAGCCACGTACAGATTGACACCGCAGGAAAATGAAGAAGTCAAGAGACAGGTCCAGAATTTAATGGACAAAGGATTGATTCGAGAAAGCTTGAGTCCATGCACTGTTCCAACAGTGCTCAGCCCAAAGAAAGATGAAGGTTGAAGAATGTGTATAGACTCAAGGGCGATCAATACGATTACCATCAGATACAAATTTCCATTACCAAGGATAGACGACTTGATGGATTGCTTGAGTGGAGCAAAGTTTTTTTCAAAGATTGATTTGAAAAGCGGATACCATCAGATTCGAATGAGAGAAGGTGATGAATGGAAGACAACATTCAAGACGAATGAGGGGCTATATGAATGGCTTATCATGCCATTTGGTTTAATGAATGCGCCTAGTAATTTCATGAGATTGATGAATGAAGTCCTGAAGGATTTCATTGGAAAATTCATCATTGTATATCTTGACGATATATTAATTTTCAGCAAAATGGAAGCAAAACACTTAAATAATTTAGTTGCAGTAATGAGGAGATTACAGCAAGAGAAATTGTTGATTAATATGAAGAAATCATCATTTATGAGGACAGATTTCATTTATTTGGGTTTTGTTATCTCTGCAAATGAACTGAAAATGGATCTAGAAAAGATAAAGGCGATTAAGAATTGGCCATCGTTGAAGAGCATGTTTTAATTTCGAAGCTTCCATGGTTTGGCAAGATTCTACAAGAAATTAATCCGAAATTTCAATGGAATTAGCACACCAATGATGGATACGGTGAAGAAAAGACACAAATATTTTCACTGGACGGAGGAAGCAGAGAAGAGTTTCAACCTGCTGAAGAAGATCACTGAGCAACCAATTCTGGTTTTTCCATATTTTAACAAGACATTCCAGGTCAGGTGTGATGCGAGTGGATTTGCAATTGGAGCGGTCTTGAGCCAAGATGACAGGCCGATCACATATTTCAGTGAAAAACTTAATGAAGTGAAGATTAATTACTCCACGTATGACAAGGAATTCTATGCATTCATACAAGCATTGAAGAAATATAGGAATTATTTGGTTCCCAAGGATTTTGTTTTGTACAACGATAATCACGCTTTTCAATTTGTGACTCGACAGGAGAAGTTGAACCAAAAACATGATAAATGGGTTGAATACATGCAAAATTTTACTTTTGTGATTAAGCATATTTATGGAATTACCAACAAAGTTGTTGATGCTTTGAGCAGGAAACGTTTGCTTATGTAGGAATTCAGAGTCAAGACTTTGGGTTTTGATAACCTCAAAGAAATGTACAGGGATGACCCAGATTTTAAAGAGGCATATGAGGCATCTGAGAGTCCAATTCGCAGGGACAGAAGCCAATGGACTGAATACATGATCCAAGATGGATTATTGTTCAAGTGAAATCAACTATGTATTCTGAAATGCTCCATGGGGGAGAATTTGTTGAAGGAAAAACACAGTGGAGGATTGGCCAGACATTTCGGTGCAGAATTTGCCAGCACACGAAGGGAAAAAGGCAGAACATAGGGTTATACCAATAATTACCCATACCTGAAAGGCCATGGGATGCAGTGAGCATGGATTTCATATTGGGACTGCCAAGAACACAGAGAGGATATGATTAAATCTTTGTGGTAGTCGACAAATTTTCAAAAATGGCACATTTCATACCATGCCAAAAAACCAATGACGCAACTCATATTACGAACCTATTTTTCAAGGAAGTCATCAGACTTCACGGCTTGCCAAAGAGTATCATGTCTGATCGGGATACCAAGTTCATAGGGAATTTCTGGAGGACCTTGTGGAAGAAGTTGGGGACAATTTTGTCTTTTAGTTTAGCATATCATCCTCAGACGGATGGGAAAACATAAGTCATGAACAGAAGCTTGGGAGATTTGTTAATAAGCCTAGTGAATGAACACCACAGTCAATGGGATCACATTCTGCCACAAGAGGAATTCGCTTACAATGATTCACTCAATAGAAGCACATGGTAGAGTCCAATCCAGATTGTATATGGAATGTAGCCAAGAGGAGTTTATGAATTGAAAGATTTGGAACGAAATGAATTCAGCAGTGCTAGTGTAGAGGACTTAGCATAAAGAATGAAGGAGCTTCACAGCCGAGTTAGGGAGCAATTGCAAAGTTCAAGTCAAGAATACAAGTAGAGAGCAGATCAACACAGGCGAGAACTTCAATTTGAAGTTGGTGATATGGTTCTTGCGCATTTGAGGAAAGAGAGGTTACTGAGGGGAACGTATAATAAGCTGAAGATGAAAAATATTGGACCGTGCAAGGTCATAAGGAAATTTGGGGCAAACACATATGAGATTGAATTACCCGATGGGGTCGAAATCTCACCGATATTCAATGTTGCAGATTTGTACCCTTAGAGAGCTGAAGAAGTAGGAGTAGAGGAGGAACAGAAAGAAATTCAATGGACAAAACAAATGCCTATAGTTGTAGAGACACAGATGGAAAGAATAATTAACAAAAGGATTAGCAGAAAGGCTAGGATAAAAGAGTATTTTGAATACTTGGTCAAATGGAAGGGACATCCAGTTCAGGATGCCAGTTGGGAGGATGAAGCAACAATTCATAGGCATGGACAAACCGTGCAGGAGCTCATGAACAAGAGTTCATGAAAATTTTCAAGAAAGGGAGTGTTGGCAACCAATAATATTTTTTTAACTGTCTTATAAGCTACCTACACCAGTGTTTTGCAAACTTTAATTTTTCGTCGCAATTCTCAAATAAACGACACTTTTATTTTTGCGTTATTTACATACTTACGTTCGTTCTTGTTTTCATGACTGTAAGCATGAAAACTTGGTCTTTCAAAGTCGCATTAATATCTTCACTGAATTTTCGTTATCTTTCTTGTCGATATGCCCATTGCGTTTACATTTTATTTATACAGTTGGCGAAACCTTTGGATCTGTAACTCATTTGAACACTCTTTGATTGATTATGTAGTTTCATTTCTGATTGAGGTTGCGATGCATTTGTGATTGTATTTACATGTTCTTTGATCAATTCACTTGGCATATTGGTTATATGTGAAAGCATTATGGTTTAAACCCTTGGTGTGAATCGTTTCATACAACACTTGGTATTGGTTTCGATTTGTGTGTTTGGTTTTAACTATGGCATAACTTTTTGATTGCGCGAATGGTTTATACACTTACCAAAGGTTTCGATTGATTGATAGAAGTGGCATAGTTGTAACACATATGCGTTATGATTTGAACAACTATCTACGTTGGTGGTTGTACTGTAGATATGATTCTCGTGCATGTATGAACCAACTCCACCACCTTCACACGATGTCATTAATGTTCACCCCTATCCCTGTTTCACCTCTGCTAGCATCGGGTAAGCCTTCGAGCATTTTTCTCTTGTGTATGTCGCATTCAAACCCTGGCTCATTCTCATCACTTACCATGTGCTCAGCACTATGGCACCGGTGGTGCGAATTGAGTCGAATGGTAGTCAAGCCTTGCTTCTGTTCGATAACGCCCAGAAAGATTTGCAAGATAATGGTTGGCTCACATTTGTACAGAGGTTTGAGGGTTTTAATCTATTTGTTGCACAGCAATTCGCCCTGACTTTTGATGGTTGTAGAGCCAAAGTAGGTGAAATTCAGCTTCAAATCAGTAAAGAGTTTATTAGCTCTGCCATAGGGTTAGCAGCCACGGGCCAGCGTTGGTTTAATAACTCTAAAGTTGAGGAGGTGTCATGGCCGTTATTGTTCCTCTCGCAGAAGGTCACATCCTGTGACAAAGGTATGCCCATTTCCATGCTTAAACCAAGGTGGCATGATCTTTTGATGGTGGTTAAACAATTCGTGACCTATGAGGGTCGGTATGGACTGGTTTTTCTTTGCCACCTTCGTTTGTTAATGAATTTTATGGGTTATCCATTGAATATGCCATTCTACTTCCAGCGTAGAGTTTATAAAATTGCAAAAAGGTTTAAATGAGAAAAGGCCGATAGTAGCTTGTTCCACCATGGCCTAATCAAAGTCATCATTGTTCATCACTTAAATCTCCACGGTGATAGTTGGCAAGATTTTATCTCTCGGAATGGTTTTGCTGATACAGAGCCTGTCCAAATTGACAAGCCCATGGTTAATGTGACTAAGGTCGGGCCACCCGTGCCTTTCCATGTCCTTTTTCCCTCTCCCAAACCCTCGTTCAACCTTGATATCGACCTACCCGACATCTTAGCAGACAAGGTTGAGGCTATAAAAAAGCCTATGAGTAAAAAGGTTAAAGGTAACCCTACTGTCAATGGAAAAGGTAAAAAGAATGCTCGACTTATATCGCGACTGGCCCGGAATAAACCTAAACCTAGTGTTGAGCAGAAGCCCATAGTCCTCAGTGAAGACTCAGACTCTGATGTTGAATGATTCCTAGCTAGTGAGTACCCTTACTCTTAAGGTCTGTGCTCCGATCCACCCTATGACTTCGTTTCTAATCTACCCCCTTGCCTAAGGAACAACCCTAGTTACCCAGGGATGAAGCTACCTAGTGAAACCCTCAATGATTTTACCAAACCCTCGACTGTTGTTTCAAAGCCTGGACAGTCGTCATGTGACCAATGTGATGTGTGGTTGGAACGCTACTATACCAACGTTCCCTTTTTACAGTCCAAGATCAAATTGTTGGAAAACCAAGTTACAGTGTTGACAAGCCAAAGGGACAAGCTTCGAGCTGATGACAAGAAGTACAAAACCACTGGCTCCATCATATTTAGGAATGTCGAATTGGCTACAGCCTTCATGAATTTTGAAATTTCATGATCAAATGGTATGCTCGTCATCTAGGTACATTCGAATTGCATTGGACATGCTGGACAGTCTAGGAGATATTTGTGTGATATAGTTTTATTTTTAAGTTGTTAGTTTGAGTTAGAGATGGGAACTTCGAATATTTTCCTAGATTTTCTGTAAACAGTTTTCATAACTTCCACAGGGATGTTTTACCCTGTGAGAAGTCTTTAAATACTTATTATTTTTGTAAGATGGATCATCCTCACTTGTGGGAGAACCAGGCTATGGATTTCTAATACAAACTGAGACAAGAGTTGATGTTTTGCTACAGCTTTCGCTTTCATAATATCAATCTTTTGTTTCAAGTTTATGCATGTCAGTTAGCAGTTGATTATAGACTACTTTAGCTATCATAATCTATTGCAGGATCATATGATTTGATTAATGTGTTATCCATATCTGATTTCTTTCATTATTCAAAGTACAACAATCATTTTGTTTCAGTTAATGAATCACATATTTCTCTTCTTCATTAATTGAATCATTTCGTATAGATCTTTGCATATAGGTTTATCTAACTGTGAAGATATATAAATCATAAGATTGTTGTAGTTTTTATGTCTTGTTTGTCCTGTAATTATATTGAAGAGCACAACAGCTTTTTGTTTACGAGAAGCTAGTGGATAATTCAGTGCGGGTTTCCTCCCTCTAATCAGCTAAGATAATCATCATACAGGACAAACCTGGAGTGTTTGTTCAGGTTAGTTTGTTATTTATTTCACAGTTTATTTGTTAGTATAATCTAATTAGTTTAGTTAGATATATTTGTAGTTTAGATTAGTAGTTAGAATTAGTATTTTAGTTGCTTAGTTTAGTTAGTTTTCAGTTTATTTCTTTTTCATAAAATTATAAAAATAAAAAACAATCACTCTCGCTGTCTTAGGACAGAATATAAATGACTTTTTCAGGTTTTCATTCAAATCTGTAAATTGTAAATATTGTATATTTGTGAATAAGATTTATTTATGTTAGTAGTTAGTTATTTAATTTGTAGTTAGAGTTAGCATAGTATTAGATAGTAGATTGTATATATAGTAGTTAGATTTGTTTTAGTTTGTTTTAATAGTTAGTTTTAGTTAGAGTAGTTAGTTTAGAGTAGTTTTCTTTTGTTTTCTTTAGGACTTAGATCGGCTAACAGAGCCTCTAAACCCATTAGGGTGGTTCATCCCAAACGTTTTGGGTTATTAGACAACCCCAGACCGGTTCCACTCTCCCAATTGATAATCGGTCAATTTCGCCCGTCAACAAATGGCACTAGAAGGAGGGAAGACTGACAAGCCGGCCTTGTAGGAGCCTGTATTTGAAATGTATTCAATTTCCCCCATGGCTCCGCAAATCACTGTGTTGGAACATGCTTTCAACTTCTCATTACCCAATGTTCCCAACGAGACAGTCTCTCGCTTGTCCAAACTCACCTTTGATGGTGAAGGAAATATATCTGCTAAAGATCACCTTAAAAAGTTTTGGTGCAAATGCATCAAACATGACATCTCAGATTTAGGAGTTTTATGCAGACTGTTCGATTTTACTTTTAGAGGTTAAATCAAATAATGGTTTGAATCCTTTCCAGCATGTCACATTTTTTATTGGTTTCAATTTGTAGATGCATTTCTAGATGCTTTTGAAATTTATGATTTTGATCAATTATGTGAAGAATTTCATACTTCGCTAATCAATGGCGATCCATCTTTAGAAGGCTTTTTGATAAAAGTCTATCATATCCTCTGTAAATTTAATCTCGATGACATGTCATTGGCATTAAACCTCTTCTATGATGCTTCCATCCCTTCCATCCAATTATGTTCAATCGCGAATGAAGAACCAATTGCAAATCCTATCACTCATCTGCAAGAACAATCTTCTTCACAAGAAGAGAAAAATTCTTTCGATAATGTTGAACAAGCCAGGGAAGTAGAATCTATTAATCAGGCTCTTATTGACAACCAAATTGGTTTTTCCTTTGAATCATTGTATTTTCAGTCTAAGACCAGTATGGAAGAAGATTCATTTCTGGCTCAAGGTGAATATCCTCATTCTTTTAACTCATGTTCTAATCAACATTTAAAATCACTCATTGAAGAACACTTAAGTAACGAAAATCATCTTGAATGTTCTAGTACTCCTATGAAACTGATTAGAGAAGAAGATATACAACTAGAAGAAGAAACCTTAAACCTTCATCCTCAAAATGCACTTTGTTCATAGGAAAGACTAGATGTTGGTCACATAAATTTTGAATTATCTATCACACAAAAGGCAAGTCCAGATGATCATATTATGTTGAGGAATTTGTCACCAAAACAGAGTGAGAGTTTTAAAGAAAGTGAAGAGAATGGTCTTGAGAATACCATTGTTGAGTATCATAGTTCAAGAGATTCTTTTCATCTGCTTATTTCTAATTCCTTTTATTCTTTATATCCTGATCTATTCCTAGATTCCGGTCGACTTGAGACCTTACCTACAACATCCTACTCTTTGCCGCCACAATCATATCCTTTCGATATGCTAAATTTTGGTGAAATCAATTCCAAACCTAACATCGATAAACTTGGATTTAATGCTTGTTCACTTTCATAACTCACATGGGAAAAGGACATGTTGCGAGATGATTTTACACAGTTTATTGTTGAAAAAGACAATGCATTATATTTTATGGAAAGTAAACATTCTACATTTCATATTCATTCTTTGCTTAGCTTGAATCTTAATGTTTATACTTCACATTTTGAAATGATCAATCGCATCGAAGGAAATATTCAAACCAATGAATCAATTGATTGCACGAATCCTCCTATGATGAGTTTCCCATTGATACATTTGTTTCATCAAAGTCATGGTTTGCAACCGCATTTTTGTGACAAGATCTTAGGATGGCTTGAATATTCATATATGAAAAAAATTCACAATAAAGACAAAGTTGAGATTTCTTTCTTTTTACCCAAGTATATTGGAAGTAGGCGCAACATATTTCTTTTAGATCCTCCATGTGAAGAAATTAATGAACACTTAGAGAATTGTAAGGAGGATGGGGCATTTCAGCCTTGGCTGATGGTTATACCATTTATTCGTGATCTTGACAAGTTTTTCAATTCTACTTACACTCGCCCATGCCATTATTACCCTTATCACGACAAGATTGCACAATGGCTAGAGGATTCATACAACAAGAATATTCAAGGGAATGGTAAGATCATGCTTACTTTGTTTTTAGATGATTATTATGAAGGTAAGTGTGATATGTTTCTATCATTTGTTGATATATTACCATTCTTATTAGTAATGCTTGATTATGTTTCCGTTGCAGGATCGGAGTTACTCCGATGGCTACATTGGAAGCATGACTTCACTTAGTATTTTTTGATTTGTTAAGTAGTTAGAGTAGGCTTAGGAATAGGTTTTCTTTTAGTTTGATTTCTCACTATTTCTCTTTCTAATAATGCAGTCATGAATGCAAGTGGGTGCACCACGAGAACCATAATACGATTGTTGTTAGGGAAGTCCTCTTGATCCTTTTCTCTTTACTCTTAGTTGAACATTTATTTTCAAAAACGCAGTATCGTCATGAAAATCTTAAATGGAAAGTAAAGAGATAAATAAATCTAAATCAACCATGACCCAAGGTACCATGAGTAGGACTGTTTTCCCATCATACAAGATTTTTCTACTTTCTTTCAGCTTCCCAAGGGATTTGTTGCATGAGGTTTTCAGATGACCTTATGTACATATTTGTTTTTTGTTTTTGTTGTTTGGATTTCTTTGCTTTCAAATCTTTCTTCGCTGGTGTGTTTTGATTTCTCCCTTATGCTTACTAGTTTTTGCTTTTGGAAATACACATACCTAAATGCTAAACTATTCGGACAAAGATAAATAGAAAATTCCTTCACTGAAATGACTACCGAAAAATTGTTTAAACATCAATGGTATACTTCTGAAATTTACATCTGTGTTGGCAAAAAACTGTTGTTTGAAAGAAGTTAACTGATTTCAATCTCTGAGATAAGCTTGTTGCGATCATCCATTATCTTTTTACGATGTCCCTATTCTTTAAGGGAATGACTCAGAAGATGTCTCCCTGTCATAGAAAGTTGGTTCTGTAAATAAACCATCCCTGGGTCTTAATAAAGGATAGTTCTAAAAAAAAAAAAATTATGTTGAGGTCTGAAAAAAAAAATATGTTTAAAATATAGTAATTTTCAGTGTCACCCCACTCAATCATATATATTTAAAAAATTAAAACATAAAAGAGCTATGGGAAGTGCTTGTAAACCCGTCGGGATGCTGAATAGGTTTGCTGGAAGCAGGTAAATACATGCATGACGCCAAGACAACTTCGTCGGGGTGCTGAACAAGCCCACTGGCAGCGAAGCAATGTCAGGTATATGAAAAATTGCAAATAAGCAACCTCTAAATGTCCTTTATTCTGTTCTGGAACTTCTTGGCAAGATACAGATGTCAGAGTGGGTTAAATGGAAACCATGTCGAGGCTATGGATGCCTGCTAGCAGCAGTGGCTCTGTCAACAGTATTGGAGATTTTATCTTTAATATCGTGACTCGCTTGTATTAAGACTGTTATCTATTTTCATCTTTTAAAACACTGCTGGAATAGTTGGTTAATGATGATGTTTATACGATTTTTTGGTTGTTTTTGAGTTGGAATTATCTTTGCTGTCCTAATCTAAATTTGTTCTTTTGGCAAAGATAACTGCTTCTACAAGTGTGTTGCCATTGTTGGCAGACAATAATATTTTTTTTACTGTCTTATAAGCTGCCTACACCAGTGTTTTGCAAACTTTAATTTTTCATCGCAATTCTCAAATAAACGACACTTTTATTTTTGCGCTATTTACACACTTACCTTCGTTCTTGTTTTCACGACTGTAAGCGTGAAAACTTGGTATTTCGAAGTTTCATTAAAATCTTCACTGAATTGTCCTTATATTTCTTGTCGATATGCCCATTGCATTTACATTTTATTTATACAGTTGGCCAAACCTTTGGATCTGTAACTCATCTGAACACTCTTTGATTGATTATGTAGTTTCGTTTCTGATTAAGGTTGCGATGCATTGGTGATTGTATTTACATGTTCTTTGATCAATTCACTTGGCATATTGGCTATATGTGAAAGCATTATGGTTTAAACCCTTGGTGTGAATCGTTTCATACAACACTTGGTATTGGTTTCGATTTGTGTGTTTGGTTTTAACTATGGCATAACTTTTTGATTGTGCGAATGGTTTATCCACATACCAAAGGTTTCGATTGATTGATAGAAGTGGCATAGTTGTAACACATATGCGTTATGATTTGAACAGCTATCTACGTCGGCGGTTGTATTGTAGATATGATTCTCATGCCTATATGAACCAACTCCACCACCTTCGCATGATGTCATTAATGTTCACCCCTATCGTTGTTTCATCTCTGTTAGCATTGGGTAAGCCTTCGAGCATTCTACTCTTATGTATGCCGCATTCAAACCCTGGCTCGTTCTCATCACTTACCGTGTGCTCAGCTCTATGGCATCGGTGGTGCGAATTGAGCCAAACGATAGTCAAGCCTTGCTTTTGTTCAATAATGCCCGGAAAGATTTGCAAGATAATGGTTGGCTCATGTTTGTACAGAGGTTTGAGGGTTTTAATCTATTTGTTACACAACAGTTCACCTTGACTTTTGATGGCTGTAGAGCCAAAGTAGGGGACATTTAGCTTGAAATCAGTGAAGAGTTTATTAGCTCTGCCACAGGGTTAGCAGCCATGGACCAGCGTTGGTTTAAGAACTCTAAAGTTGAGGAGGTGCCATGGCCGTTATTGTTCCTCTCGCAGAAGGTCACATCCTGTGACAAAGGTATGCCCATTTCCACGCTTAAACCAAGGTGGCATGATCTTTTGATGGTTTTTAAACAATTCGTGACCTGTGAGGGTCGGTATGGACTGGTTTTTCTTTATCACCTTCGTTTGTTAATGAATTTTATGGGTTATCCATTGGATATGCCATTCTACTTCCAGCGTAGCCTTTATAAAATTGCAAAAAGGTTTAAACGAGAAAAGGTCGATAGTAGCTTGTTCCACCATGGCCTAATCAGAATCATCGTTGTTCATCACTTAAATCTCCACGGTGATAGCTGGTAAGATTTTATCTCTCGGAATGGTTTTGCTGATATAGAGCCTGTCCAAATTGGCAAGCCCATGGTTAATGTGACTAAGGTCGGGCCACCCATGCCTTTCCATGTCCTTTTTCCCTCTCCCAAACCCTCGGTCAACCCTGATATCGACCTACCCGACGTCTTAGCAGACAAGGTTGAGGCTATAAAAAAGCCTATGAGTAAAAAGGTTAAAGGTAACCCTACTGTCGATGGAAAAGGTAAAAAGAATGCTCGACTTATATCGCGACTGGCCCGGAATAAACCTAAACCTAGTGTTGAGCAGAAGCCCATAGTCCTCAGTGAAGACTCAGAATCTGATGTTGAACGCTTCCTAGCTAGTGAGTACCCTTACTCTCAAGGTCTGTGCTCCGAGCCACCCTATGACTTCGTTTCTAATCTACCCCCTTGCCTAAGGAACAACCCTAGTTACCCGGGGATCAAGCTACCTAGTGAACCCCTCGATGATTTTACCAAACCCTCGACTGTTGTTTCAAAGCCCATACAGTCGTCATGTGACCAATGTGATGTGTGGTTGGAACGCTACTCTACTGACATTCCCTTTTTACAGTCCAAGATCAAATTCTTGGAAAACCAAGTTATAGTGTTGACAAGCCAAAGGGACAAGCTTCAAGCTGATGACAAGAAGCAGAAAACCACTTGTTCCATCATATTTAGGAATTTCGAATCGGCTACAGCCTTCGTGAATTCTGAAATGTCATGATCAAATGGTCTACTCGTCATCCAGGTACATTCGAATTGCATTGGACATGCTAGACAGTCTAGGAGATATTTGTGTGATATAGTTTTATTTTTAAGTTGTTAGTTTGAGTTAGAGATAGGAACTTGGGATTTTTTCCCAGATTTTCTGTAAACAGTTTTCATAACTTCCACTGGGATGTTTTACCTTGTGAGAAGTCTTTAAATACTTATTATTTTTGTAAGAGGGATCATCCTCACTTGTGGGAGAACCAGGCTATGGATTTCTAATACAAACTGAGACAAGAGTTGATGTTTTGCTACAGCTTTCGCTTTCATAATATCAATCTTTTGTTTCAAGTTTATGCATGTCAGTTAGCAGTTGATTATAGACTACTTTAGCTATCACAATCTATTGTAGGATGATATGATTTGATTAATGTGTTATCCATATCTGATTTCTTTCATTATTCAAAGTACAACAATCATTTTGTTTCAATTAATGAATGACATATTTCTCTTCTTCATTAATTGAATCATTTCGTATAGATCTTTGCATACAGGTTTATATAACTATGAAGATATATAAATCATAAGATTGTTGTAGTTTTTATGTCTTGTTTGTGTTGTGATTATATTGAAGAGCACAACATCTTTTTGTTTACGAGAAGCTAGTGGATAATTCGGTGCGGGTTTCCTCCCTCCAATTAGCTAAGATAATCATCATACAAGACAAACCTGGAGTGTTTGTTCAGGTTAGTTTGTTATTTATTTAATAGTTTATTTGTTAGTATAATTTAAGTAGTTTAGTTAGATATATTTGTAGTTTAGATTAGCAGTTAGAATTAGTATTTTAGTTGCTTAGTTTAATTAGTTTTCAATTTATTTATTTTTCATAAAATTATAAAAATCAAAAACAATAGCTCTTGCTGTCTTAGGACAGAATATAAATGAGTTTTTCAGGTTTTCATTCAAATCTATAAATTGTAAATATTGTATATTTGTGAATAAGATTTATTTCTGTTAGTAGTTAGTTATTTAATTTGTAGTTAGAGTTAGCATAGTATTAGATAGTAGATTGTATATATAGTAGTTAGATTTGTTTTAGTTTGTTTTAATAGTTAGTTTTAGTTAGATTAGTTAGTTTAGAGTAGTTTTCTTTTGTTTTCTTTAGGACTTAGATCGGCTAACGGAGCCGCTAAACCCGTCAGGTTGGTTCATCCCAAATGACTTGGGTTATTAGACAACCCCAGACCGGTTCCACTCTCCCAGTTGACGGACGGTCAATTTCGCCCGTCAACAGGGAGTATGATGCAGGAGAATCATAAGCAGCAAGCCAAGTGATCAACATAAACGCAAGAGACAGCTGGATGTGCAGATGGAAATGCGCAAATGGGAAAAAGGAGCACGTTTTTATGAACAACATTTTAAATTTTGAATCTAAAGCATTAATGAAATAAGCTAGGAGAGGCATACTTGCATTTATATCTTGGAGATTGTAAACAGATCTTGAGCAATTGCTTTCATCTATTGAATGTAATAGGCATTTAAGTTTGTTTAATGAAAGTAGGTAGATTTGAATGTCAGATTAGACAATTTATAAGTAGAGGAGGGAAAATGGATATAGACACCCTCACCCTTGTATCATTGTATTATTAAGGTCATTCAGAATTCATAAGCTATAGAGCTGTAATAGAGAGTTGTAGAGAAGAACCCATGTACAGAAGAACTTGAGTTAATATATGAAGCTTTGACTCAATTTTCATGGTGTTGTGATGCTTACTGTTTACATTTGCTGAATGGTATGTTTACAGTTG
The DNA here is from genome assembly GCA_032191745.1 of Picea mariana. NCBI lineage: Eukaryota > Viridiplantae > Streptophyta > Pinopsida > Pinales > Pinaceae > Picea > Picea mariana. The sequence goes on along the minus strand of JASDQU010100730.1, from coordinate 35,495 downwards.
ATTTGTTTATCTGTTATGCATACATTTGTTTCAATGTTGTGTTATGTGTATGATTTCATGTTGAGTGTATGAAGTCTAAGAGAGGAGAAGAATGAGTTTCAATTGTTTCTCTTCCTGAGAGTTCTTTCAAGGAGTGCAGTGAAATGTCCACAAGGTGTGCGTTGACAAGAGTTTGAGTTTTATCTTAGAAAGCTCAGGAGAGATACCGTTGTTCTCATACCAGGAGAAGTGCAGGTAAAGCACAGAGTTATGCAAGGTGTGCACAGGCTATTTGAAGCATTAGAAGTTATCAACTAAGGTGAAGGTGGAAGGAATGCTATTTCAAAGAGTGCACAGAGTTGAGGACTCAAATAACTAGAGGTTATTTGAAAGATTGTGGCAAGGAGTGCGAGAAGGATCTCTCTTGGAGACTTAAGTTCACAAGTGAAAGCTCATGAGGGTTAGTACCTTTGAAGAGTTCAAAAGAAGACGGGAAGCGAAATCATCACGCAGAAGTTAGGTTCAGGAGGGAGAACGCCAAGTTGTTTGGATAGGAGTCATTGAGGAATGCATCTGGTGGTTAGAATTCTCCGTCGAGAACTCACGAAATCGTGAGGACCATAGGATCCAGTGAAGCTACAAGGTGGTTAAGAGTTGGGTGAACCCACCAATTTGGCTTCAAGAATCAATGTGGACCATTTATTGTGGTCAACTGAGACATTAGATCATTTCAAAATTTCGGGTTTCGTAAGGATGAAGTGCAGACCAAAACCTTTGGTCACTCACATTTTCGAGCCGTGAAAGGGATTATCGCATGTGAAGATGAACGAGTGAGTTTCAGCACTTCAGAAATTCAGGGTTTGGTATTTCGGGAGTCCTGACGACAAGGAGCCGGGACATAGTGGAGTGAAAATCCCAAAGTTGCGAAACGCGATAGGACTTTGGTGTGGAATTTTAGGATTTCTGCACTTCGTGTGTCTGGAAGCAAAGGGGGCAGTGATTTTTGGAATCGAGAGTTAAAACTTCCGGTTCTCAAAATCCCTAAGAGTGGAAAGATAAAACTCTCGAGAAGGTCATGGAAGAATAGCTTTGGACTCCAATCAGGGTTCGGGGTTTCGAGAGTCAAGGGAAAGAGTTGCATGTCAAAGCAACTCCTAAAATCGCAAAGAGAAAAAAGACGAAAGAAGGGTCCCAAACACCAATCAAAGGATACGTGTGATGGAAGCCAAAAGAGGTGGTTGAGCTTCAGAGAAAGCCCTGAAAGACCACTGATCTCACCAAAAAGGGGAAATTTCGAAAACTAAGAAATCATAAGGGAAGAGGAATGAGTGTTGTTCGATCACTCAAGTCCCGAAAAGCCTAAATAAGTGGCAACAAGAGTCATGTATTTCACGCATTGAAGGAGTCAACCCTCATTGATGTTTTGGGTTTCTAAGGTTGAGGAGACAAGGGGATCGACAACAGGAATCGCGAAATCCGAAATCCTGAAAGGGAAAAGCCCTGATCACATTTGGTGGTCGGTTGTGGAGTTAACCGCGATGTTTGATCACGTAGGCATAACTAAGAAGGACCTGTGGAATACACCTGTTTGTGGGTGTGAAGTATTCCTTGTGGGAAATCAAAGAGCCAATCAGACTCAGGGGAATATTTAGAACGATCCTGCGTGGATCTTGGATCGAGGGTCGGGGGTCTGTGACATATGTGGAATGTCACATAACTCCTCATGGTTTTAGAGTTATGGCCTTATGAAGTTGGAGGACCCTCATATGTTGGTTTGAAGCCCCAAAAGGTCAAAGAAGTCAAAGACCTTGCAAAGAAGAAATTATTATTTGACAAAGTCAAGGTGGATTATTTAAATAATAAAGTAAAGTGAAAAAATCAAAGAAGATTATTTAAATGATTAAATGAGGTTACAAAGTCAGGGAGGATTATTTAAATGATAAAGTAATGGAGAACTTTCTATTTATGGAAAGTGGTTAACCCTAAAATAAGGAAAATAGGTTAAGTGACCTAGAAATGGGTTAAGTGACCTAGAAGTGAGTTAAGTGAGCTAGAAGATCCTATTTGGAGAAGTNTTAGGTGAAGATCCCTTGAGAACGATTGAAGATCTATTTTGAGAGAGAGAGCGTGAGGAGGATCTCATGGACACATTAAAGTTTCGACAATGTCTAAGATCTTGATGGTAAAAGTCTTGGAGCTTCAGAAACCCTAGTTTTTGAGGTATATGCGAGTTGTAATGGGCCAGAGTGTGTACACACGTGGGATATATGAGGATAGGGTGTGTACAATGGATAAAATCATGGAGATTTGTGTTTGAACTGATGGCTAGTTGTAGAAGACTAGAGAAGGTTCCAGATCTGCATTCTATGGGCTCATATCTGTAACTGAGTCACTGGTATGGTTACATTATTGTCTTGATGGATACTATTGCTTGGTATGTTGTGAATTCCTAGGGCATTCTTGGTATGGCTACTGTGATGTGGTTTATGTTGGTTGATCGAGTGAAGAGTACTCTTGTGATTTAGTGGTGATATGATTATTATGGTATCCTAGTTGCTTATGCATGTTTGAGTTAGCATTCATATTGTTTGGTTGTGG
>JASDQU010100729.1:246692-262520 GCA_032191745.1 Picea mariana | reverse complement strand
ATTTTAGACAAAGATCATTATGATTGTTTTGGAAAATATGAATTGTTTATGTTTTATGCAATTTTGGGTTTTTTTATTTAATGAACATACCTATTTGTTTTTTCTTTGATTTGAATGATATGTTCCTTCCACATGCCTCAAGTATTTTGAAGTGATCTTCCCAACCACACATTTTTGGATTTGTTTATTACAACTGAATAATCTCCTGTGATAAGTTTCAATGGTCTGGAGATCTATGCCCTTATTAAATGTGGTGATGAAAATTTGCACATAGGGTGAATAGAGGAGTTTATCTTACCCATGGAAATCATATTTCAATGGCATGTTGTGATCCTTTGAAGCTCTTGTGCCACTGGTAGTAACTTTTGTTTGTAGCGCTTGCAGTATTGTGTTGTCAATGAAGCTTAGCTATGGAAGAAGCCTTCATCGACTGGATCTTGAACTGGATCTTGACTTGGAATGTATGATTTTAGTGGTGCTTATGCCGAACATGGATAAAATTCTACTAGATAAGAATCAACTGGATAAATTGTTGGTGCATATACCTTTACTTATTGTTCTTTGATATGATCAAATGCTTGAGATATATCGTCTTTAGTTTTGTATGGTACGCTACTAGCGGTGCTTAATTTGGTTCTGCTACAGGTACTTCTAGTGGTACTTACTCAACAACAAAACCAATAGGATCAACAACTCAATCAACTAGATCTACTATTGGATATGGTATGCTACTTATACTACGTACTTTGACTATATCAATAACAACTGGTATATATATTATGTATACTTGGCTTCTTATGCTTCTAGTGGTGCCTCTACTTGATCTATATCTATATATGTAACTATATATGCTATGGATATTTGGGTTCTTATGCTTCTAATAATGTTTTTACTTGATCTAGATCTGTATATGTAAGTGAATATGTTACAAGTGCAAGAAACATGTTTTTTTTTCATGTATTTCTAGTTTATCTCAATGTGGGTCTATCAAAAGCATGTAGAGTGTGAAGGTTAAGTAGTGTACCAAGGGAGGTAATATGGGGTACCTAGGGAGGTACCCAAGGGAATAATAATAGTTAGATAGATATGTATTGTTATGTATGGATGTCATTTCTAGTAAATAAGGCCCTTGTAATAGTGTGAACACAATAAAGGTGAGAACGAACATCCTAGTAGGTTAAATGAATATGCTATGGGTGCTTCTTAAATGTGAGAAAGAACATCCTAGTAGGTTAACCGGATATGCTACGGGTGCTTCTTCAGTGTATGCTAAAGCGATGGGGAGGTGACGAGGTAGTATAAGGATAAGGACAGGGTAGTAGAATTACATTTTTTTTAAATGCAACTGCGTAAAATATTAACTAAATTTTGATAGAGCATGACAAACATAGGTGCTAATGCACTCTGCCACCACCTGGAAATAAGAGATGTGAGTTCATGTTTGAAAAATAATTTCCATAAGTATCTTTTAATGTTAGTTTCTAAAACCATTTTGGTTTTTTATTTTTTTCATGATTTTTTTAACTATAAGATTAAAAAAAATCAAGAAGAGTTTCATATACAATTTAATTAAAAGTGAGTTGATGTCAATTGGGTCTAGCTAGTGTGGTTGTGGGATGAAATGTTATTCTCTCCACCGTGTTAATTCTTGTGAATGACATAAGTAAATTGTTGAAACCACTTCGAGCCCCACCTAAAAAAAAATTTATGATGTTGATTAACATCCAGTGAGCCCAGTCTATCACACCCTAAGGAGGTAAGAGATTACTTTGATTTCTTTAAAATTATATTTATGTGCTCAAAAATCATTCAGAGAAAAGTTCCAAGATCACCATAGTTTTCATGACTTAGGAGGTTAGGAAGGTCTATAAAGTTTTTCATATTCAACCCTCTTAGTGTCACAAATATGGCAGATTCAGATTCTTTCATCCCATTGTCTTTTGGGAATTGTCCAAAGCCTACTATCACTATGTAATCCATGAGAGTTTGTTCTTATTTTAGCAATGCTAATTTTCTTCTTTACACTTCTCAAAACTTTAAATAATTGTTTGTTGGCCCTTGACCAAGTTTTGGAGATCCTTGGTCAGGTTTGACCTATTTTGGGACTTCGATAGGCTGTCGAAGACGGAGCGCAAGTCGAAGAAGAGATTGCGGAATCTCCGCCCCTTTTTAGGGATTTTTGGGTTTTGGGCTTATGTAATGGCTATGGGGATGTTAGCCCATGGATTTACCCACGTTTAGGCCCATTTTGTAATGTATAAATAGATGTCTAGGCGATGTAAGAGTAGGATGATATAGACATCTGTGTAATGATGTTCTAAGTGCAAGTGATAATTGTACATGCTTTGTGCATACTGAAGCTTGCAAGGTTAAGTGCAAGTGACTGTAAGAGATTGTGTAAAGGCTTTGTGTTGTAACCTAGTTCGGGGAAGGAGTATCTGGCGAGGTGCGCACAGATCTCCTGTCCTATGCAGAGTAGGACCTTATGGCTTTGTGCATGTAGATGATTGATAGAAGATAATAAAGAAGATGAAGAGTTGGTGGATGTAGCCCCAAGCTGGGGGTGAACCATGTATATCCTGTGTTATGGCTGCTTTGTGCATCTTGATTATTGATTTGTGCGTTTGATGTGATTTATGCTTAGTGTTGTTATCTTTATGAATGTTAGAAGCATCTGATATAATAGCTTAGTGCTCGGTAATGCGAATAAATGCCATATCTGATATGTTTATTTAGGTTAAGTGCTTGAATGTCTTGAATCTTGTTGAATACTGTGTTGCATTGTAATTAGATTTTATCTGCGTTGTAGACAAAGGTTAAGTACTAATGAATGACATCTACTAAGTGCTTTGTTAGAGTATTGTAATCATAGATATATGTCCCAGCTAAGGTTGCAGACACTGGAGTCCTGTAACCACCCCTGCCTCTACCTTGGGTGAGACTTCATCTGCTTCATAGGTGTTGCTGAAAGGGACAATAGTTAGGGTTTTTTTGGTGCGTTGTTGAAGCGTTGAACCCTGGGTCTGCCCCTATGCCAACAAATGGTTCCGTTGTTGGGACGTGAAACTATGATTGTTGGGAACTAAAGAAAAGAAAGAAAGATATATGTGTAGATCTATTGCTTTAGTGCGTAGTGTTCTACTTGATTTACGAAGTTTTGTGCTAAGAAAGGAGGTAGATCTGAAGAAAAGAGGTAAGATTTGAAAGCTTTGTGCTCTGATAGAGGTGAGATCGGTGAAAATTTGTATTTAAAGAAGTATGATCTGAAAGCTTTGTGCTTTGATAAAGGTAAGATAAGTGGAAATTTTTGTTTCGAAAGTATGGATCTAGGTATATTTGATAAATTTTGTCCTAGTCTGAAAACTAGGGCATAGTTAGAAGAAAGAAGATTTGATATGAGTAGATCTGATAGAAATAATGAAAGATATGTTATTCTTATGCATAGAAAGAATGTTTGGACTAACAAATGGATGCAGGATCCTAGGAAGAATTTTTTGCAGGTTAGTTACTATGATCCTAGTGCGCAGTACAAGAAAGGTTGGGGATCATTTAAGAGAAAGAGAGGATTAACCCTTTGTTACAGTTGTAGAAGACCAGGCCATTTTGCCAAGGATTTCCCTGATAGACGACCTAGTTGTCTTTGTTATAAAGCTATGGACCATGACATTCTAGATTTCCCTAGAATGATTGCTAAGGTTGAAAGAATGAATATGGAACAAGATATACATGAGAAAGAATCAGAAATTAAGACCATGGCAGAACCCCAGAAAGAATCAGAGAATGTATTACTATAAATGAAAGAAACCCTGAATGACCACAGAGATATCAACTTATCAGATATCTTAAAAGACAAATAATGCATCAAAGCAAGAATAGGAGACTTTGACATAGATTGTGTTCTAGACGAGGAAACATAGGTGAATGTCATGACAGAAAGAACTTGGTAAATTTTAGGAAATCCTTCTATGATTCCCTCATTGGGAGGAATAGGATTATTTAGAGGAAAGTTGATAACCCTATGTGGAAGACTTACCCAGATATCTATGAGTGTTCATGGAACTTCAACAGAAGAATAATTTGAGGTTGTTAAATTTGTTGAGAACAATGCCCCATTTGCTATGTTGCTAGGAAAAACTTGGATTGAGAAAGATCAGATCCGAAGAAAACAAGAAGAGGAAGCTCTAGAACAGAAAAAGAAAGAACTAAGAGACTTCATGGCTAAGAGAATAGCACACTTACTGGAAGAAAAAGAAAACCAGTCGAAGCTACTGAGAACTAGAAATATGGCTATCAAAGTTGAAAGAACACAAGAAGACCTGAAACATCTGCATGTATAAGAGAGTAGAGGGCCTACCCCAGACAGAGAAGAAGTGTTTCCCTTGGACCTTACGAAATACCATCAACAGTGTGAAGTTACTATGCCAAGAGTAGATAAGAATCAGAATGGGAAGAGGAACCCAGTAATGCAGATCACATGGAAGAAGGTAAGAAAGTTAAGCAAGAAGAAGGCAAAGTTGGAGAAATTACAGGAAGTTCCAGAGAAGACTTCGCAGAAGGAAGGTCTCCAGAATTCAAACTTCGCTGGAATATTAGAGCAACTCAGATTGGCAGTTCGCCATAGTGGAGAGATATGAATGTTGGAGGCACTATAACCATTGGAATGACGTTCCCGAACGGTTAGAACAACATTTATGATAAAAAACCTCACCATCGGACCATTGGGAATGCACCGTAACGGACATAACTGCATTGATGAAGGCTTCTTGCCCGTTGGAAGGATTCGTTACATCGTTATCTACTTATACCATCGACTGTTGTGCCCAGCACACTTTCGCGAATTGCATCCCAGCCAACAAAAGAACTCATTGTAACTTTGTTGTACTTATTGAGACTTTGCCATCCATTCTATTGCAATGAGAAATTTTTCATCAGCCTGAGATATCTGATCTCGAGCTTGCATGTCGGACGAGATCAGCGCTGTCGAAAAGTCATTAGAGGAAATTTTAATCGATCTAATGGCAGAGAGAGTGATGTCCACAGGAATTCAAGCCTCATCGACGTGAGGAGTGCAAGCCTCCCCTTCGACTGCTCACGGATCCAAACCATCCCGAGTTGCAAATGAGAAAAGAACCAAACATTGAGATGATTTGGCAAATGCAAAGTTAATCCCTTCCATCCTGTCGGACTACATCCCACCTCTGGTCGGTGTGGTAAATTATGACAGTATCCAAAGGGACTTCGACTACATCTTGGTTACTGCGTACCTCTCGAAGGGGATACGCACAGGCAAGCCTCAGCCGAATAAGATCATGGCACTAAAGATCAGCGACTTTAACCTAGGGGATCGCAAGAAATTCAACATGTTTTCTCGTCACAGGTATTTGACTAGGACAAAGGGGAACAAGTCGAGGATAATCCCCCAACCATGGACTATGGACCTCATGCAGTCCACCATCCTGAACGTAATGAAAATACCCCATTTTGGAAGGCACCAAGAGGTTAACACATGCGTTAAGATCCTACTGTCAAGCTTCCATGGAGGTTATTTATGGCTAGACAGACGCATCATCATCAATTCAGCGTTGATCCATTGGATCACCGAATTGAGCATGCAAGGACTAGACCCACAAGAATTATACCTAGGGAAGGTTGTAGATTGCGCCCTGGAACAAAAGATTAAAGATACATATGACGATGTGGAGAAGGGGAAGGGAGGCTACAAGGTAGCCTCCATTCAAAATCGCGAAGTGCACCTTGCTTTTCAGTTGATTGCTGGTAAGATAGTCCAGAAGAATAGACCCACGCAGGTCACAGGGTTTGTTGTTGACCTCACAAGGAAATGTGTGGAGGGGCTACAGATGAATTGGGAAAAGTACTTAGTGAACCAATTAGACCAAGACTTCCATGAAGATCAGGATCAGGGCTATGAGTTCCATTTTAGTTGGTTGTTTATCCTCATCATGTTCATAGCTTGGGAGATACCGGAAGGTGCAACCTTCCCTGAACTAGAGCCATCTGAACCCTTAGCCGCGAAGTTCACTTAGCTATGGTATTCAAACAATATGGGAAAGCAATGGCATTGAAATGAGGTGTTCCACACCTACTACCTACAGTTAAAGAGGGATATTGAGGTTGTCTCTTGTATAATGTCGAACACCCTGCACAGGTTCAGGCCATTTGTGAAGTTCCACACAGACAAACATTTTATCTACATCACTGCGTGTGAAGACAAACACAAAGAAGTAATACAGAGCTATTACAAACTCATAGAAGAGGATTTAGAAGAAATAACTAAAGAGTGGCCTACAGAGCTCCTTATCCCAATTGACCCCACAGAACTGTTCAAACCCGAACTAATCGAAATCCCAGTGATCACTCATGAAGGGCATGATACACCTGGAACTAGCAAAAGGAAAAAGACAGAAGAAGTCTAGCAGTTGAGCAGTGCATTAGAATAAACTGCTTCAGACTCACCTGGAGGAGGAGGTGATGACAAAGTAAATAAAGAAGAGAACAATGGAACAAAAGATCAGTAGAAGAAAGGAGAGGTAACACCACCACATAATCCCCCTGAAGACGTAGAGCCATCTCACAAAAGAAAGGTTTCTCCCACGAAACCCACATCACGGAAGAAGTCAAAAGCTAGTAAGACTAAGCCGCAGATTGTGCTCACGCTCGATGAATTTGATTTCATCATCACAGCTGTATCAGATGCCTCAGAAGATCTTCTGCATAGAAATGAAGCTAAGAAAGAGACCATGTATGAGAAAATTGAAGCAGAACTGTGAGGGGTACATCAAGCCCTTCACTCCAGTCGTGAGTGTCCAATGCGCCCCCTCCATCAGAAGAAACAGAGTTGGGAGATGAGCCTACCCAACTCCGTAGAGTAGCCGATGCGACTGAAGCCCAAATTTGTCGCGCACAGGAAGAAATAGAATGGGCCACAGTGGCCCTGAAGCAACAAAAAGAGTAAGTAATAGAGCAACGCAGGGTTGCGCAGCAGGAGAAGGTTGCCCTCCAAGAAAAGTTTGAAGAGGAAAAAGTGAAGATCCAACAAGAGAAATAATAGTTGCTCGTGGAGCAGGTTGGAGTAAAAGAAGCAATCAACAAAGAACTTCGCTCTGTGAAGGGGTTAGAGCAAAAGGAGGAAGACCCAATGGAGCATCAAGTAGCATAGCTTGCTGAAGCCATCCAACAACTTCAATAGAGAATAACAGATCTAGAGCTATGAACAGTACCAAGTACTCCAGAGGACGTGCGAGACCAAAGAGATGCCATTGCATGAAGCACGGTTGATCAGATTAGAGCATTAGCTTTGGAATGTCAACATCTTAGCAGTAGAAGTGCGCAGACTTATGAGCGACTTACCAAAGACCCTGAATTGAAGACACTGGAGTCACAAATCCAGGAGGCGAAGAAGCAAGCAGTGACAGTATTGGCGCAGCTGAAGCTCATGTTAGCAGTTGAAAGAATGAAATGATCCCAGGAACAACGCACTTCTCAACAACAAATCCAAACCATACAGAGCAAAGTCATGGAAGTGACTTGGAGGCTCAAACCAGTCCAGGACGAAGCATGCCAACTGTTTGAGGAGATTGAAGGTCGAGGAGAAGAGATGGAAAAAGTAGTCACTTCGGTCGAACAACGCTTAGAGGGACCTGTGAATGAGGCAGTTCTTCAAGAGTTCGCCAAGCAGGAGGCCTTAACGCAGCAGCAGGTCGAAGCAGCTCGAGCCATTCTCGAGGCTTTTGAGGCAGAGCTACCTAGATTAGAGTGACTTGAGACAAGTCACAGGTGAGTGTTGGGGGCCTGTTGGCCCTTGACCAAGTTTTGGAGATTCTTCGTCAGGTTTGACCTATTTTGGGACTTCGACAGGCTCTTAAAGATGGAGCGCAAGTCGAAGAAGAGATCACAGAATATCGGCCCCTTTTTAGGGATTTTTGGGTTTTGGGCTTATGTAACGGGTATGAGGATGTCGGCCCATGGGTTTACCCATGTTAGGCCCAATTTGTAATGTATAAATAGATGTCGAGGCGATGTAACAGTAGGATAATATAGACATCTATGTGATGATGTGCTAAGTGCAAGTGATAGTTGTACATGCTTTGTGCATACTGTGTGACACTTGCAAGGCTAAGTGCAAGTGATTGTAAGAGATTGTGTAAAGGCTTTGTGCTATAACCTAGATCGAGGAAGGAGGATCTGGCGAGGTGCATGTAGATATCCTGTCTATGTGGAGTAGGACCTTATGGCTCTGTGCATGTAGATGATTGACATAAGATAGTAAAGAAGACGAAGAGTTGGTGGACGTAGCACCGGGCTGGGGGTGAACCACAAATATCCTATGTTATGGTTGCTTTGTGCATCGTGATTATTTCTTTGTGCCTTTGATGTGATTATGCTTAGTGTTGTTATATTTATGAATGTTAGAAGCATCTGATATAATAGCTTAGTGCTCGGTAATGCGAATAAATGCCAGATATGATATGTTTATTTAGGCTAAGTGCTTACATGTGTTGAATCTTGTTGAATACTGCGTTGCACTATAATTAGGGTTTATCTGCGTTGTAGACAAAGGTTAAGTACTAATGAATGACATCTACTAAGTCCTTTGTTAGAGTATTGTAATCACAAATCTGTGTCCCAACTAAGGTTGCAAACACTGGAGTCCTACAACCACCCTTGCCTCTACCTCGGGTGAGACTTCATCTGCTTCACAGGTGTTGTCGAAAGGGCCGGTAGTTAGGGTTTTGTTGGTGCGCTATTGAAGGGTTAAACACTGGGTCTGCCCCTGCGCCAACATCGTTATATGATTATATGATTATAACCTCTTAGGAACTCAGAATATATATATATATAAGCTTCTTTAAAAAAAAAAATTACCATATAATACTTTTTAATATTTTTAATTTTAATTTTTTCTAAATATTTAATCTCAAACTTATGAACCTCCAAAATAAAATATTTCAATTTTATAAAGTTTTAATATATTTAATATATAATTGATAAGATTATCTATACAACCAAGTCAAATTAATATAACTATCTATAATAATAATAATATAATATTATTAATATATATTAAAACTAACATAATCAGATAATTGTGGCTGATGAACTCCCATAGGCCTATTTAAATATTCACATCCACGTCGAATAAATGAGTTTGTGCATATTTCCATTTTAAATATTTACATGGAACACTCAATGTTAGGGGTTTCATTATTTGGCTCAATGGGAATGGGATTGCAGAGGGTTCATATATCAAGAATATATATTTATATAGTTGAAAGTGAAGGACAAATATATTCATGAACATTGCAATGTGATATATCTTTGAAGGACATATATATGGTTGGATGGAATCAATATTGTTGAAGGATGGATAAGTAGTTCAAACTCATCTCTTTTATCACAAGATGGGGTGTAATTATTATTATTCGATGTGGATGTGAATAGTTCAATTTTAGATGTACATAGAGAGTGTTGGATATTTATTTGATGTGGATGTGAATAGCTTGATTTTAAATATGCATAAAGAGTGACATATATTTAAAATCTAATTATGCACAAAGAGTGACAGATAATTGAAATCAAACTAGTCACATGCAATTTAAAATCCCTTACATGCAATCTATCTTTGAATTACTCACATGCCATTTAAAATCAAACTACTCACATTCTCTCATCTCTGTGCAATCAGTCTGAGAACTCACATGCAATTTAAAATCCAACCATTCTAATATATAAAATAAAACTATTCATGCATGTGTCTCTATGACTTAACCTTATGGGATGATTTAACCTCGGTATGACACACAACACTACCTCTCCAAGCACTCACATGCAATTTAAAATCCAACCATTGGAGTCGCAAATTTAACTTCAGGGGATGATAATTCAATATTTAACCAATTCCTTTGGATGGATACTTACTCGCATTTTATCATACTTTGTGGTTGTTAGTGCTCCTACCATCCAAGAATATGAATATGGTCATTGATGGGAGGAAAAACTCTACAATAACAACTAAATTCATAAACCATAAAAATACATGATATTTAGTTAATTGAATTTAAAAAGATTAAAAGAAATCAACCTGAACCTTCGAAACGTTGAAATACCAAAATAAATCAACCCTAACCTTGGCAATGTTGAGCAAGTTCTTTAAGGCATGAAAAAAAAAAATTCAAATACCAATACAATACTCAACCAAGTTTAATAAATTATAATATATAAGTTTTCATTTAAAATGGTGAAACCCGATTTAAAACATTTGGAATACCATTTAAAATATAATATCTCTTATGAATCCATGTTAAAATCCATCCAAAAATACTAATCTGGCCATTGGTGGCAAGAAAACTCTACAATTGGTGGCAGGAAAACTTTTCCAACCCCTTTTAGATCATTCCTCCATGTCTTCTAGAACTTCCCCTTTTGGACTAAATCAACTCTTCTAGAATTTTCCCCTTTTTGACTAAATCAAATATAATCATTATTTCTCCTTCAATTATTAATTAAACATTAAAAATACATTTTTAATTCTTAAGTGGCTAATTATTTAATCTCACTTTAAATACATAACCTCCCATAACTAAATGACATTAAATGACCCCCTTTGACTCCCTTTTTCTTCATTGACAAGCCACATAAGTCCTTTCTACTACAAAACGAGGAAACTCAAAAATGGGTACATGACAAATCCTCCCTTCCCAAAGATTGCTTATCCTCAAGAAATGCCATCGTGACCTATTGCTCCATCGACTAATCAACATTGAAACTAAAAATTATCAAAGGATCCCAAACCACCCTGTAAGAGGTGAAACATCCTTTTCTCAAGACATGTTCTAGTAATGTACTTGCATCTGAGGTCTCCTGAAATATACCCACAAGTAAGGCCACTTGGTGCTGCAACAACTCGATCAACCCACCAAGGAACTTCTCTTCTAGAGAACCAATCTCATGAAAGAAAAAATTGGCTCTTGCCTCCGTGTGAGTTTCCACACTGTCGCCTACTGAAATCCTGGGGTCCCAATCTATCTTAAAAAAAAAATCACCATGCCGATGCTACGCCACTTTGATCATAGTCATCCAACCATCATGCCCACTGTGCATCCACAAACTGTAATACCTTAGAGGATCACATCCACTATCAAGGATCAAACCCATCCAATGTATCCCAACTCTAAACATACACTACGTGGTCATAAACTGATAAGAAGCCCACAAAACCTTGTCTCCAAGTATCAAAGGGAAAATTCCATCACCTCATGTCTACTTCAATCATCCAATTATCATCTAGAAAGTCTCCCAACATATCACCCACAAATTCCCTCTAGGTGAACATAAGAACCCCATAGATGGTAAATTCACTAGGATCCCTCACTAGGATCCCACACTAGCCTGTAAGAAATAAAGCACCCTCTACTCATAACATTGGCCTGTAAGGAGCCAATACAAGAATCCGCCTAAATTCCCCTGATAAGAGAAGGAATTATAAGTTGCATAAACACGATCAACTCCATAGAAGACCACTCCTCCAAGCAACCACTTCTAAGCCTTCCAAAAGTAAACTCTGGAAAGTCAAAGTCGGTGTTCTCCTCTCTAATAATAGCTAAATTGTCAAGCACTATAATCCCAGGGTCCCAAACTAATCCTGAAAATGGACCACCATGTTGACGTTGCACCACTCTGATCATCATCATCGAACCAATGCTCCTAGTATGTATCCTCCTCTCCTGGAACCCTAAGTTGATATTCCTGAAGGGACTAAATCCATCATCCTGAATCCTCTCATGTGAAAGTGTCTCAATGAATTCTAAGCCTACAAGTCCATGGCTAGCCTCAAATCTGTCCTTCCCTATAGAGTAAGTCTCTACCTCCCCTATGTTGACGTCCCAAAAATCAAGCAAACCAATCATTGTCACGATTTTGTCGACCATCATCTAAATCAATTCATCACTCAGATGAATTCTCAGATCCCACCACTGCTCCTAATACCTACTAACATTTGTTTCACCATACTGGTAACCATCGGAGTCAAAATGAGCCAAGTCCCTAGTATGCCCTCATCTCGTGGAATCCTAGTATTAGGAATCAACTATGTGTTTGTTGATCTGTTTGGATCTTTCCAAACTGCACCAGGAAATCTGCTATCTCGATCACCATCCATGTACCTAAGTAATTTGTGGAGTCTAAACACCTCCCTGGAAAGTATCAATGTCACCTGCAGTGCCTCATACTCATGCAAGTACCCAAAATTCCCTATCAAAGGTGAATCACACATAGCCCGCATAATCTCCTCTCTAAGTATGGAATTAGGGCCTATATGTGTGTGACCTCCGTAGCCATCCACCATTCTGTCAACTGACATCTTTGAAAACTAATCCAATACAATATGGATCTCCTCATGTACTCCAATCACGTAGTCCAAATGAAAGAAATTTGATATGGTTATAATCTTGTTTGCCGCCTCCGACTAACTTGGGTGAACTCTCCATGTCCTGTTGAATATATTGTTGGCCTCAGAAGATGGCACTAGATGCCACTGCCAGTGACTACAAAACTAGAAAGTGTCAAGTGCGTCGATCCACCCCAACGGTATGACCAAGGACTCAAGGTAACATTTAAGAGCAACCCTATAGGTATCCTCCTCTATGTTCATGTTCTGGTGATGCCCCACTCGAGGATCAATCTCTAAGGGATATACCTCCCCATGAGGCTTGGCCATCCACTCATTGATCTTAAGTGAACAAAACTCAATGATATGTCTGAAGTCTTTGTTTGGAGGTCTCCCTGGGGGAAATGTCCCAAAGTCCCACTGTCTACCATCATACAACATTGTATATTGTTGTATATTATTGCAACCCACTATATCATCATATTCCATTGTATCAATCCCTACCCTAATATCAACTGAACCAGGATCCCAAAGTAATGTATCCCTGTCACTATCGCCTGGTCCCTGAAGCATGGGCCCACTCACTACTTCCACAACTACAGTTGGAGTCTTTAATGGCCCCTCCACAAGAGGTAACTCATAACCTCCATGCTTCCCATCATGTATAGAGTCAACCATATCCGAGTCATGCCTCCCTTCCTATACCTATAAATCTAAATGAGGTTCCTCCTTTGCATGCTCTTCCACTTTTCCCTCAACCTGAAAGCTCATAGGTGCAATATGTGATTCTTCTTGATCCAAATCCTCATATGGAAAAAGAGAGATTGTGAACATGGTCTCATTTTCTTTAGGACTTCCACCTGGTAATTGATTTGTGCTTTCCTCATGCTCTTTTGTATGTTTATCTGAGGTTGTTGATTTACCACCCTCTAAACCAAACTCTTCATAGAGGCTCTTGGATACTTCCTTTGTAGATCTACCCAATATTTCCTTATTTCGTGAATTAGAGTGTCTTAAATCTTTAAACTGTTGCAAACTATGATTTATTCTTTATTTTTTCTGGAGAAGGTTCACCATTAACTCCTCCCCCATAGGCTTCACCTCCTCTATTGGTGAGGCAGGAAGGAAAGTAGGTAACCGTCTTCCATTTATGATTCTAGCCATTTATGTAACCCTCTCAACCTGATGTATGTACATGGAATAAAACTCTCCAAGATGAAATCTACCTATTATATAGAGTCATTTGATTACTTATGGTTCCATGTTCCTCTAGTTCTTCTGTAATAAATCGTGTGGCTTTTTCCAGAAAAACCCTGAAAAACTGTCGAAATTAAAATGATGATAACTTTAGTTCCAAGACTCCGTTTTCGGCTAATTTCTTTTGTGAAATTGGGTATTTTTCTGAGAGGAATTAAAATACTCAATTCGTTTTGGAAAATTTTACTCTAAAAGTATCAAATCTGAACCTGAAGTGTGTGGCCTCCTTTTTTTTTTCCAAAAACATTTATGCAAAAAAAACCCCAAAAAATTTTTTCTTCTCTTGCAAGGAAAGTGCTTTGATGCAATCACAGACTGGGAATATCACCAGCTCTAATACAACTGTAATATCTCCAATATCTAGGAAGATATTTTTTTTATTCCTATGCAATTATGTTATTTTTCCACAAATATTTTGCAATCATTCTACTAAAGACATTCCATCAAACATATTGCAATCATCCTAGATACACTTATAATAGAAGAGAATAATGGAATATTTTATTATGAATGGAAACATAATACAACAATCCAATGGTTGTTATAGCATCTGCAATACATCAATGGAAAACAAACAATACAAGTCAAAAACCCAGAATCATGTCATGGCCCCCTCAACATATGATATCCAACCCTCCAAGTGCCACAACCTCTCCAAAAGGATCGTTGCAATCCAAAACTGAAAACAAATCCAAGATGAAGCTTCAATGAAGATCTTGGATGGATCCTTCTCCTTGTCTAGCTAGGGTGAATATTGCACCACCGAAATCAAACCAATAGTGGAAGGGTTTTTCCTAAAACCCAAATGAAAACCCTGGCTACAAGAGCACTCCAATAAAATATAAAATCATAATCATAATGATAAGTGAAGGGTTACCCTTCTTTTATACTTTTCCAACCCCTTCTAGATCATTCCTCCATGCCTTCTAGAACATCCCCTTTTAAACTAAATCAACTCTTCTAGACTTTTCCCATTTTTAACTAAATCAAATATAATCTTTATTTCTCATTCAATTTTAATTAAACATTAAAAATACAAATTTGATAAGTATTTCTTCTATTTGCGAGTGAAGCTGATCTAGTTATTTTTCCTTTTGTACTCACAACCATGAGCTCTGCTTGAGCATCTAAAGATTGTAACTTCTTTTAATAAAGATACATTTCTTTTCTTATTTTCTTAAAAAAGAAATCATCTATCTTCCAATAATGTTTAAACTTAATCGCATTCATGAGTACCATTCCCGTTTCAATGTATCGTCTTATTAAAAAAAAATAAAAAAAATTTCCCGTACATAACATTTCTCTTTAGATTCAATCTTATTTTATTCCCCTCTTTTACTTTTTTACACAAGTTGAATCTTGATATATTTTTTTATGAAAATCTTTCTCCTTTATTTTATTTTAATTTAAAATACACCACAATCTCAGGCCATGTCAACACAACACCACATGTCACGCCGCGTTTTATTGTCCGTGTCAGCTTTTGCATTTATGTTTTTGAAAAATAAAAATGCACTAAAGGGTAATATAAAATATTGATTTAACAAATCTAATTTTATATGAAAATAAGCTTGTGACGGAACATGAGCACTAGGTACGATGAACTATAGAGATAAAATTAAACTTAATGCAGAATTCAAAAATGGGAAAACTGCAAAGGTTTTAAATAACCAATTTTGGGGAGGATTACATTCCTAATAATTTCGGACATTTCCTTAAGACACGAAACCCTCTGACAAAAAGTTTGAAAATTGAAAATTAAAGAGGGCGATTAAATATCAGCCCTTTTACATCACAGTTATCGTCGAAATATAAATCGACGAACCAGCCAAACGCCAAACCGCTAAAAGACACGGCATACCAGCCAGGATAAAGTTCCCTAACACAGCGGCGTTTTAAGTCCGCAGATCCAATCCCCGCTTCAACCATGCAACTCAATCAACAGAAATTCACGCACAGTACACTCCCTCAACTGCCTCTGTAACTCTCGTTAATATCTGATTGTCGTTGGACTTTACTCTGCATTTCCCTTATCCCTATCTGGAAACATAACCTTAATGAAAAAATACACCGCCATTATCATCATCTGCCTGAGATTCGAACAGGCAACCACGCTCACAGGGCGTAGTGCGTTTGCTTAGGTGGGCGGAAGGATGTATGGATATTTA
>JASDQU010100729.1:212062-246672 GCA_032191745.1 Picea mariana | reverse complement strand
TTGGGAACATGTTTCCCCATGTGTTGATTGAGTGGGTGCACGTAACTCCTTGAGAGAAACCTTGTGTTCCAATTGTCTAGAGCTCTGAGACATCCTAGCCGACCTGTTGTTGAAGCCCTAAAAGGGAAGGGGTATAGCCAAAGAACTGTGGAGAAGTGAAGGGGTGCACTTTCCGGGACATGACAAGCAGTGAGGAATGAGAGGTTGTGTAGTGGAATTGTTGTTGGTGTTGGTGCCATTGGCCTTGTCATGAGATTGCATGATGTTGGACCTTAGTTTAGCGATTTAGGTGACATTTTCTGGCTGAAGTATCCTTGTAGTGTTGCACCCCTCTTTGTTTTTTTAGAAATCCATAGAGCGACATGACTAAAAGTTTCCTATAGGCTTCTACAAAATGAATTAAGTTTGGAAACGAGTGAGAGAAATATATTGAAGTTCGACGAAGAAACACGATGAAGGGTTTCAGTTTGAAACTGAGTTAGAGGAATATTTTTAAGTTTGAATAAAGAAATAATACGTGGTTGAAGGATTTGTCTTCAAAGGTGTCAAGCAGATAGTGGAGGAGAAATCTGATATGATTCCCAATAAATGGAGGGAATGGAAATATTTTTCACATAAGGATTTTGTATCTGGTGCTGAAACATATTTAAATTCATAGTTGTTAGTCATTGGTTCTTGATCCTACATGTGTATATGCAACTTTGTATCACTGAAAGTTATTTTTTAATTATTTGTCTTCTTCTACTCTCATTTCACAAGACACTTCTTGAGCCCTCTCATATAGGATCCCTGAAGACACCTTTGAAAATATACAATAAGTTAGCACTATATTAGTGTACAGTTTCATAACAGTGGGCCATGACATTCATAGGTGATTTGGATGGGACTTGTCAAGCATAACAATGGTCGTGGACTTTGGATGGGACTTGTGAAGCATAACAATGGTAGTGAATTATGACAGGTGAATCAGTGCATAAAAAAAGGACTTCTGAAGCATAACAATGGAAGTGGACCATGACATGAGACTTGGTGCCAAATCAGTTCGATATACTCTAATACGATGGTTTAAGTGTTCCCTTACACATCGGGATTTTAGCTTTGGTTTGGGTTTATAAACTTCGTCAAATAATAAGTTATGGTTCGAGTTTGATGGCCTGATTAAATTACAAAAAATTAAAATTGATGATGTAGGAGTTCAGTGGGATTTTAGACAAAGATCATTATGATTGTTTTGGAAAATATGAATTGTTTATGTTTTATGCAATTTTGGGTTTTTTTATTTAATGAACATACCTATTTGTTTTTTCTTTGATTTGAATGATATGTTCCTTCCACATGCCTCAAGTATTTTGAAGTGATCTTCCCAACCACACATTTTGGGATTTGTTTATTACAACTGAATAAACTCCTATGATAAGTTTCAATGGTCTGGAGATATATGCACTTATTAAATGCAGTGATGAAAATTTGCACATAGGGTGAATAGAGGAGTTTATCTTACCCATGGAAATCGTATTTCAATGGCATGTTGTGATCCTTTGAATCTCTTATGCCACTGGTTGTAACTTTTGTTTGTAGCGCTTGCAGTATTGTGTTGTCAATGAAGCTTAGTTATGGAAGAAGCCTTCATCGACTGGATCTTGAACTGGATCTTGACTTGGAATGTATGATTTTAGTGGTGCGTATGCCGAACATGGATAAAATTCTACTAGATAAGAATCAACTGGATAAATTGTTGGTGCATATACCTTTACTTATTGTTCTTTGATATGATCAAATGCTTGAGATATATCGTCTTTAGTTTTGTATGGTACGCTACTAGCAATGCTTAATTTGGTTCTGCTACAGGTACTTCTAGTGGTACTTACTCAGCAACAAAACCAATAGGATCAACAACTCAATCAACCAACTCTACTATTGGATATGGTATGCTACTTATACTACGTACTTTGACTATATCAATAACAACTGGTATATATATTATGCATACTTGGCTTCTTATGCTTCTAGTGGTGCCTCTACTTGATCTAGATCTATATATGTAACTGTATATGCTATGGATATTTGGGTTCTTATGCTTCTAATGATGTTTTTACTTGATCTAGATCTATATATGTAAGTGAATATGTTACAAGTGCAAAAAACATGTTTTTTTTCATGTATTTCTAGTTTATCTCAATGCGGGTCTATCAAAAGCATGTAGAGTGTGAAGGTTAAGTAGTGTACCAAGGGAGGTAATATGGGGTACCTAGGGAGGTACCCAAGGGAATAATAATAGTTAGATAGATATGTATTGTTATGTATGGATGTCATTTCTAAGGCCCTTGTAATAGTGTGAACGCAATAAAGGAGAGAATGAACATCCTAGTAGGTTAAATGAATATGCTATGGGTGCTTCTTAAATGTGAGAAAGAACATCCTAGTAGGTTAACCGGATATGCTATGGGTGCTTCTTTAGTGTATGCTAAAGCGGTGGGGAGGTGATGAGGTAGTAGAAGGATAAGGATAAGGATAAGGATAGGGTAGTAGAATTACATTTTTTTTAAATGCATCTGCGTAAAATATTAACTAAATTTTGATAGAGCATGACAAACATAGGTGTTAATACACTTTGCCACCACCTAGAAATAAGAGATGTTAGTTCATGTTTGAAAAATAATTTCCATAAGTATCTTTTAATGTTAGTTTCTAAAACCATTTTGGTTTTTTATTTTTTTCATGATTTTTTTAACTATAAGATTAAAAAAAATCAAGAAGAATTTCATATACAATTTAATTAAAAGTGAGTTGATGTCAATTGGGTCTAGCTATTGTGGTTGTGGGATGAAATGTTATTCTCTCCACCATTATAATTCTTGTGAATGACATAAGTAAATTGTTGAAACCACTTCGAGCCCCACCTAAAAAAAAAATTTATGATGTTGATTAACATCCAGTGAGCCCAATCTATCACACCCTAAGGAGGTAAGAGATTACTTTGATTTTTTTAAAATTATATTTCTGTGCTCAAAAAGCATTCAAAGAAGAGTTCCAAGATCACCATAGTTTTCATGACTTAGGAGGTTAGGAAGGTCTATAATGTTTTTCATATTCAACCCTCTTAGTGTCACAAATATGGCAAATTCGGATTCTTTCATCCCACTGTGTTTTGGGAATTGTCCAAAGCCTACTTTCACTATGTAATCCATGAGAGTTTGTTCTTATTTTAGCAATGCTAATTTTCTTCTTTACACTTCTCAAAACTTTAAATAATTGTTTGTTGGCCCTTGACCAAGTTTTGGAGATCCTTGGTCAGGTTTGACCTATTTTGGGACTTCGATAAGCTGTTGAAGACGAAGCGCAAGTCTAAGCAGAGATCACGGAATCTCCACCCCTTTTTAGGGATTTTTGGGTTGTGGGCTTATGTAACGGCTATGGGGATGTCAACCCATGGATTTACCCATGTTTAGGCCCATTTTCTAATGTATAAATAGATGTCTAGGCGATATAAGAGTAGGATGATATAGACATATGTGTAATGATGTTCTAAGTGCAAGTGATAGTTGTACATGCTTTGTGCATACTGAAGCTTGTAAGGCTAAGTGCAAGTGACTGTAAGAGATTGTGTAAAGGCTTTGTGTTGTAACCTAGCTTGGGGAAGGAGTATCTAGTGAGGTGCACGCAGATATCTTGTCCTATGCGGAGTAGGACCTTATGGCTTTGTGCATGTGGATGATTGATAGAAGATAATAAAGAAGATGAAGAGTTGGTGGATGGAGCCCTAGGCTGGGGGTGAACCACGAATATCCTGTGTTATGGCTTCTTTGTGCATCTTGATTATTGATTTGTCTCTTTGCTGTGATTTATGCTTAGTGTTGTTATCTTTATGAATGTTAGAAGCATATGATATAATAGCTTAGTGCTCGGTAATGTGAATAAATGCTAGATCTGATCTGTTTATTTAGGCTAAGTGCTTGCATGTCTTGAATCTTGTTGAATACTGTGTTGCATTGTAATTAGGTTTTATCTGCATTGTAGACAAAGGTTAAGTATTAATGAATGACATATACTAAGTGCTTTGTTAGAGTATTGTAATCATAGATCTATGTCCCAGCTAAGGTTGCAGACATTGGAGTCCTGTAGCCACCCCTGCCTCTACCTCGGGTGAGACTTCATCTGCTTCGTAGGTGTTTCTGAAAGGGACGATTGTTAGGGTTTTTTTGGTGCGTTGTTGAAGCATTGAACCATGGGTATGCCCCTATGCCAACAAATGGTTCTATTGCCGGGACGTGAAACTGTGATTGTTGGGAACTGAAGAAAAGAAAGAAATCTCTGTGTGTAGATCTATTGCTTTAGTGTGCAGTGTTCTACTTGATTTATGAACTTTTGTGCTAAGAAAGGAGGTAGATCTGAAGAAAAGAGGTAAGATCTGAAATGTTTGTGCTCTGATAGAGGTGAGATCAGTGAAAAATTGCATTTAAAGAAGTAAGATCTGAAAGCTTTGTGCCTTGATAAAGGTAAGATAAGTGGAAATTTTTGTTTCGAAAGTATGGATCTAGGTATATTTGATAAATTTTGTCCTAGTCTGAAAACTAGGGCACAGTTAGAAGAAAGAATATTTGATATGAGTAGATCTGATAGAAATAATGAAAGATATGTTATTCCTATGCATAGAAAGAATGTTTGGACTAACAAATGAATGCAGGATCCTAGGAAGAATTTTTTGCAGGTTAGTTACTATGATCATAGTGCGCAGTACAAGAAAGTTTGGGGATCATTTAAGAGAAAGAGAGGATTAACCCTTTGTTACAGTTGTAGAAGACCAGGCCATTTTGCTAAGGATTTCCCTGATAGACGACCTAGTTGTCTTTGTTGTAAAGCTATGGACCACGACGTTCTAGATTTCCCTAGAATGATTACTAACGTTGAAAGAATGAATATGGAACAAGATAAACATGAGAAAGACTTGGAAATTAAGACCATGGCAGAACCCCGGAAGGAATCAAAGAATGTATTACTACAAATGAAAGAAACCCTGAATGACCACAGAGATATCAACTTATCAGAGATATTAAAAGACAAATAATTCATAGATTCAGCAAGAATATGAGACTTCGACATAGACTGTGTTCTGGACAAGGAAACATAGGTGAATGTCATGACAGAAAAAACTTGGGAAATTTTAGGAAAGCCTTTTATGATTACCTCATTGGGAGGAATAGGATTATTTAGAGGAAAGTTGATAACCCTATGTGGAAGACTTACCCAGATATCTATGAGTTCTCATGGCACTTCAACAGAAGAATAATTTGAGGTTGTTAAATTTGTTGAGAACAATGCCCCATTTGCTATGTTGCTAGGAAAAACCTGGATTGAGAAAGATCATATCCAAAGAAAACAAGAAGAGGAAGCTCTAGAACAGAAAAAGTAAGAACTAAGAGACTTCATGGCTAAGAGAATAGCACACTTACTGGAAGAACAAGAAAACCAGTCAAAGCTACTGAGAACTAGAAATATGGCTATCAAAGTTGAAAGAACACAAGCAAACCTGAAACATCTGCATGTACAAGAGAGTAGAGTGCCTACCCCAGATAGTGCGAAGTTACTATGCCAAGAGTAGAT
The DNA here is from genome assembly GCA_032191745.1 of Picea mariana. Taxonomy (NCBI): domain Eukaryota; kingdom Viridiplantae; phylum Streptophyta; class Pinopsida; order Pinales; family Pinaceae; genus Picea; species Picea mariana. The sequence continues at coordinate 241,071 of JASDQU010100729.1, read as the reverse complement.
AAGAATCAGAATGGGAAGAGGAACCTAGTAATGCAGATCACATGGAAGAAGGCTAGAAAGTTCAGCAAGAACAAGGCAAAGTTGGAGAAATTACAGGAAGTTCCAGAGAAGACTTCGCAGAAGGAAGGTCTCTAGAATTCAAACTTCGCTGGAATATTAGAGCAACTCAGATTGGCAGTTTGCCATAGCGGAGAGATATGACCGTTGGAGGCATTATAACCATTAGATTGACGTTCTTGGACGGTTAGGACAACATTTATGATCATAAACCTCACCATCAGACCATTGGGAATGCATCGTAATGGACATAACTGCATTGATGAAGGCTTCTTGCATGTTGGAAGGATTTGTTACATCGTTGTCTACATATTCCATCGATTGTTTCACCCAGCACACTTTCGCGAATTGCATCCGAGCCAACAAGAGAACTCATTGTTATTGTGTTGTACTTATTGAGACTTTGCCATCCATTGTATTGCAATGAGAAATTTTTCATCAGCCTGAGATATCTGATCTCGAGCGTGCATGTCGGACGAGATCAGCGCTGTCGAAAAGTTAGTAGAGGAAATTTTAATTGATCTAATGGCAGAGAGAGTGATGTCCACAAGAATCCAAGCCTCATCGACATGAGGAGTGCAAGCCTCCCCTTCGCCTGCTCATGGATCTGGACCATCCCAAGTTGCATATGAGAAAAGAACCAAACATCGAGATGATTTGGCAAACGCGAACTTAATCCCTTCCATCCTGCCAAACTACATCCCACCTCTGGTCGGTGTGGTAAATCATGACAGTGTCCCCAGGGACTTTGACTACATCTTGGTTACTGCGTACCTCTCAAAGGGGATACGCACAGGCAAGCCTCAATCGGATAATATCATGGCACTAAAGATCAACAACTTTAACCTAGGGGATCGCAAGAACTTCAACATGCTTTCTTGTCGCAAGTATTTGACTAGGACAAAGGGGAACAAGTTGAGGATAATCCCCCAACCATGGAATATCGACCTCGGGCAGTCCACCATCCTGAACGTAATGAAAATACCCCATTTTGGAAGGCACAAAGATGTTAACACGTGCGTTAAGATCCTACTGTCGAGCTTCCATGGTGGTTATTTATGGCTAGACAGACACATCATCATCAATTTAGCGCTGATCCATCGGATCACCGGATTGAGCATGCAAGGACCAGACCCGCAAAACTTATACCCAGGGAAGGTTGTAGATCGCGCCCTGGCACAGAAGATTAAATATACATACGACGATGTGGAGAAGGGGAAGGGAGGCTACAAGGTAGCCTCCATTCAAAATTGCAAAGTGTGCCTTGCTTTCCAGTTGATTGATGGTAAGATAGTCTGGAAGAACAGACCCACTCAGGTCACAGGGTTTGTTGTTGACCTCGTAGGGAAATGCATGGAGGGGCTACAGATGAATTGGGCAAAGTACATAGTGAACCAGTTAGACCAAGACTTCCATGAAGATCAGGATCAAGGATATGAGTTCCATTTTAGTTGGTTGTTGATCCTCATCGTGTTCATAGCTTAGGAGATACCAGAAGGTGCGACCTTCCCTGAACTAGAGCCATTTGAACCCTTAGCCGTGAAGTTCACTTAGCTATGGTATTCAAGCGATATGGGAAAAAAATGGCATTGAAATGAGGTGTTCCACACCTACTACCTATAATTAAAGAGGGCTATTGAGGTTGTCTCTTGTATAATGTCGAACACCCTGCATAGGTTCAGGCCATTTGTGAAGTTCCACGCAGAAAAACATTTTATCTACATCACTGCGTGCGAAGAAAAACACAAAGAAGTAATACAGATCTATTACAAACTCACAGAAGAGGATTTAGAAGAAATAACTAAGGAGTGGCCTGTGGAGCTCCTTATCCCGGTTGACCCCACAGTACTATTCAACCCCGAACTAATCGAAAGCCCGGTGATCACTCGTGAAGGGCATGATACACCTGGAACTAGTAGAAGGAAAAAAACAGAAGAAGTCCAGCAGTTGAGCAGTGCATCAGAAGAAACTGCTTCAGACTCACCTGGAGGAGGAGGTGATGATGAAGTAGATAAAGAAGAGAAAAATGGAACAAAATATCAGTAGAAGCAAGGAGAGGTAACACCGCCACATAATCCCCCTGAAGATGCAGAGCCATCTCACAAAAGAAAGGTTTCTCCCATGAAACCCACATCATGGAAGAATTCAAAAGCTAGTAAGACCAAGTTGCAGAATATGCTCACGCTCGATGACTTCAATTTCATCATCGCGGCTGTATCAGATGCCTCAAAATATCTTCTTCATAGAAATGAAGCTAAGAAAGAGACCATGTATGAGAAAATTGAAGCAAAACTGCGAGGGGTACATCAAGCCCTTCACTCCAGCCGCGTAGTGTCCACTGCGCCCCCTCCATCAAAAGAAACAGAGTTGGGAGATGAGCCTGCCAAACTCCATAGAGTAGCCGATGCGACTGAAGCCCGCCTTCGTTGCGCACAGGAAGAAAGAGAATGGGCCACAGTGGCCCTGAAGCAAGCAAAAGAGTAAGTAATAGAGCAATGCAGGGTTGCGCAGCAGGAGAAGGTTTCCCTCCAAGAAAAGTTTGAAGAGGAAAAGATGAAGATCCAATAAGAGAAACAACAGTTGCTCGTGGAGCAGGTTGGAGTAAAAGAAGCAATCAACAAATAACTTCGCTCTGTGACGGGCTTAGAGAAAAAGGAGGAAGACCTAATGGAGCATCAAGTAGCACAGCTTGTTGAAGCCATCCAACAGCTTCAATAGAGAATAACATATCTAGAGTTATGAACAGTACCAAGTACTCCAGAGGATGTGCAAGACCAAAGAGATGTCATTGCATGAAGCACGGTTGATCGGATTAGAGCATTATCTTTGGAATGTCAACATCTTAGCAGTAGAAGTACGCAGACTTATGAGAGACTTACCAAAGACCCTAAATTGAAGACACTGGAGTCACAAATCCAGGAGGAAAAGAAGCAAGCAGCGACAGTATAGCCACAGCTGAAGCTCATGTTAGCAGTTGAAAGAATGAAACGATCCCAGGAACAATGCACTTCCCAACAGCAAGTCCAAACCATACAGAGCAAAGTCATGAAAGTGACTCAGAGGCTCCAACCAGTCCAGGACGAAGCATGCCAACTATTTGAGGAGATTGAAGGTCGAGGAGAAGAGATGGAAAAAGTAGTCACTTCAGTCGAACAACGCTTAGAGGGACCTTTGAATGAGGCAGTTCTTCAAGAGTTCGCCGAGCAAGAGGCCTTGACGCAGCAGCAGGTCGAAGCAGCTCGAGCTAGGCTCGAGGATTTTAAGGCAGAGATACCCAGATCATAGTGACTCGAGACAAGTCATAGGTGAGTGTTGGGGGCATGTTGGCCCTTGACCAAGTTTTGGAGATCCTTGGTCAAGTTTGACCTATTTTGGGACTTCGACGGGCTTTTAAAGACGGAGCGCAAGTCGAAGAAGAGATCGCGGAATATCGGCCCCTTTTTAGGGATTTTTTGGTTTTGGGCTTATGTAACGGGTATGAGGATGTCGACCCATGGGTTTACCCATGTTTAGGCCCAATTTGTAATGTATAAATAGATGTCTAGGCGATGTAAGAGTAGGATAATATAGACATCTATGTGATGATGTGCTAAGTGCAAGTGATAGTTGTACATGCTTTGTGCATACTGTGTGACACTTGCAAGGCTAAGTGCAAGTAACTATAAGAGATTGTGTAAAGGCTTTGTGCTATAACCTAACTTGGGGAAGGAGGATCTGGCGAGGTGCATGCAGATCTCCTGTCCTATGTGGAGTAGGACCTTATGACTCTGTGCATGTAGATGATTGACATAAGATAGTAAAGAAGCTGAAGAGTTGGTGGATGTAGCCCCAGGCTGGGGGTGAACCACGTATATCATGTGTTATGGTTGCTTTGTGCATCTTGATTATTGCTTTGTGCCTTTGATGTGATTATGCTTAGTGTTGTTATATTTATGAATGTTAGAAGCATATGATATAATATCTTAGTGCTCGGTAATGCGAATAAATGTCAGATATGATCTCTTTATTTAGGCTAAGTGCTTGCATGTGTTGAATCTTGTTGAATATTGCATTGCACTATAATTAGGGTTTATCTGCATTGTAGACAAAGGTTAAGTACTAATGAATGACATCTACTAAGTGCTTTGTTAGAGTATTGTAATCACAAATCTGTGTCCCAACTAAGGTTGCAAAAATTGGAGTCTTGTAACCACCCCTGCCTCTACCTCAGGTGAGACTTCATCTACTTCGTAGGTGTTGTCGAAAAGGTCGGTAGTTAGGGTTTTGTTGGTGCGTTATTGAAGCGTTGAACACTGGGTCTGCCCCTGTGCCAACATCATTATATGATTATATGATTATGACCTCTTAGGAACTCAGAATATATATATATATATATATATATATATATATATATATATATATATATATATGCTAATTTTAAAAAACAATTACCATATAATACTTTTTAATATTTTTAATTTTAATTTTTTCTAAATATTTAATCTCAAACTTATGAACCTCCAAAATAAAATATTTCAATTTTATAAAGTTTTAATATATTTAATATATAATTGATAATATTATCTATACAACCAAGTCAAATTAATATAACTATCTATAATAATAATAATATAATATTATTAATATATATTAAAACTATCATAATCAGATAATTGTGGTTGATGAACTCCCATAGGCCTATTTAAATATTCACATCCACATCCACATCGAATAAATGAGTTTGTGCATATTTCCATTTTAAATATTTACATGGAACACTCAATGTTAGGGGTTTCATTATTTGGCTCAATGGGAATGGGATTGCAGAGGGTTCATATATCAAGAATATATATTTATATAGTTGAAAGTGAAGGACAAAAATATTCATGAACATTGCAATGTGATATATCTTTGAAGGACAGATATATGGTTGGATGGAATCAATATTGTTGAAGGATGGATAAGTAGTTCAAACTCACCTCTTTTATCACAAGATGGGGTGTAATTATTATTATTCGATGTGGATGTGAATAGTTCGATTTTAGATGTACATAGAGAGTGTTGGATATTTATTTGATGTGGATGTGAATAGCTTGATTTTAAATATGCATAGAGAGTGACATATATTTAAAATCTAATTATGCACAAAGAGTGATGGATAATTGAAATCAAACTAGTCACATGCAATTTAAAATCCCTCACATGCACTCTATCTTCGAACTACTCACGTGCCATTTAAAATCAAACTACTCACATTCTCTCATCTTTGTGCAATCAGTCTGAGAACTCACATGCAATTTAAAATCCAACCATTCTAATATATAAAATAAAACTATTCATGCATGTGTCTCTATGACTTAACCTCATACGATGATTTAACCTCAGTATGACACACAACACTATCTCTCCGAGCACTCACATGCAATTTAAAATCCAACCATTGGAGTTGCAAATTTAACTTTAGAGGATGATAATTCAATATTTAACCAATTCCTTTGGATGGATACTTACTCGCATTTTATCATACTTTGTGGTTGTTAGTGCTCCTACCATCCAAGAATATGAATCTAGTCATTGATGGGAGGAAAAACTCTACAATAACAACTAAATTCATAAACCATAAAAATACATGATATTTAGTTAATTGAATTTAAAAAGATTAAAACAAATCAACCTGAACCTTGGAAACGTTGAAATACCAAAATAAATCAACCCTAACCTTGGCAATGTTGAGCAAGTTCTTTAAGGCATGAAAAAAATATTTTCAAATACCAATACAATACTCAACCAAGTATAATAAATTATAATATATAAGTTTTCATTTAAAATGGTGAAACCCGATTTAAAACATTTGGAATACCATTTAAAATATAATATCTCTTATGAATCCATGTTAAAATCCATCCAAAAATACTAATCTGGTCATTGGTGGCAGGGAAACTCTGCAATTGGTGAGAAAACTTTTCCAACCCCTTTTAGATCATTCCTCCATGTCTTCTAGAACTTCCCCTTTTGGACTAAATCAATTCTTCTAGAATTTTCCCCTTTTTGACTAAATCAAACATTATCCTTATTTCTCCTTCAATTATTAATTAAACATTAAAAATATATTTTTAATTCTTAAGTGGCTAATTATTTAATCTCACTTTAAATACATAACCTCCCATAACTAAATGACATTAAATGACCCCCTTTGACTCCCTTTTTCTTCATTGACAAGCCACATAAGTCCTTTCTACTACAAAACGGGGAAACCCAAAAATGGGGACATGACAAATCCTCCCTTCCCAAAGATTGCTTATCCTCAAGAAATGCCATCATGACCTGGTGCTCCATCGACTGATCAACATTGAAACTAAAAATTATCAAAGGATCCCAAACCACCCTGTAAGAGGTGAAACATCCTTTTCTCAAGACATGTTTTGGTAATGTACTTGAATCTGAGGTCTACTGAAATATACCCACAAGTAAGGCCACTTGGTGCTGCAACAAATCGATCAACCCACCAAGGAACTTCTCTTCTAGAGAACCAATCTCATGAAGGAAAAAAATATCTCTTGCCTCTGTGTGAGTTGCCACACTGTCGCCTACTGAAATCCTGGGGTCCCAATCTATCTTAAAAAAAAAAACACCACACCGATGCTACGCCACTTTGATCATAGTCGTCCAACCATCATGCCCACTGTGCATCCACAAAGTGTAATACCTTAGAGGATCGCATCCACTATCAAGGATCAAACCCATCCAATGTATCCCAACTCTAAACATAAACTACGTGGTCATAAACTGATAAGAAACCCACAAAACCTTGTCTCCAAGTATCAAAGGGAAAATTCCATCACCTCATGTCTACTTCAATCATCCAATTATCATCCAGAAAGTCTCCCAACATATCACTCACAAATTCCCTCTAGGTGAACATAAGAACCCCATATATGGTAAATTCACTAGGATCCCACACTAGCCTGTAAGAAATAAAGCACTCTCTACTCATAACATCATTCTATAAGGAGCCAATACAAGAATCCACCTGAATTCCCCTGATAAGAGAGGGAATTATAAGTTGCATAAACGCGATCAACTCCATAGAAGACCACTCCTCCAAGCAACCACTTCTAAGCCTTCCAAAAGTAAACTTTGGAAAGTCAAAGTCAGTGTTCTCCTCTCTAATAATAGCTAAATTGTCGAGCATTATAATCCCAGGGTCCCAAACTAATCCTGGAAATGTACCACCATGTTGACGTTGCACCACTCTAATCATCATCATCGAACCAATGTGCCTAGTATGCATCCTCCTCTCCTAGAACCCTAAGTTGATATTCCTGAAGGGACTAAATCCACCATCCTGAATCCTCTCATGTGAAAGTGTCTCAATGAATTCTAAGCCTACAAGTCTATGGCTAGCCTCAAATCTATCCTTCCCTATAGAGTAAGTCTCTACCTCCCCTATGTTGACGTCCCAAAAATCAAGCAAACCAATCATTGTCATGATTTTGTCGACCATCATCTAAATCAATTCATCACTCAGATGAATTCTCGGATCCCACCACCGCTCCTAATACCTACTGACATTTGTTTCACCATACTGGTAACCATCGGAGTCAAAATGAGTCAAGTCCCTGGTATGCCCTCATCTCGTGGAATCCTAGTATTAGGAATCAACTATGTGTTTGTTGATCTATTCGGATCTTTCCAAACTGCACCAGGAAATCTGTTATCTCGATCACCACCCATGTACCTAAGTAATTTGTGGAGTCTAAACACCTCCCTGGAAAGTATCCATGTCACCTGCAGTGCCTCATACTCATGCAAGTACCCAAAATTCCCTATCAAAAGTGAATCACACATAGCCTGCATAATCTCCTCTCTAAGTGTGGAATCAGGGCCTATATGTGTGTGACCTCCGTAGCGATCCACCATTCTATCACCTGACATCTTTGAAAACTAATCCAATACAATATGGATCTCCTCCTGTGCTCCAATCACATAGCCCAAATGAAAGAAATCTGATATGGCTATAATCTTGTCTGCCACCTCAGACTAACTTGGGTGAACTCTCCATGTCCTGTTGAATATATTGGTGGCCTCAGAAGATGGCACTAGATGCCACTGCCAGTGACTACAAAACTAGAAAGTGTCAAGTGCATCGGTCCACCCCAACGATATGACCAAGGACTCAAGGTAACGTTTAAGAGAAACCCTGTAGGTATCCTCCTCTATATTCATGTTCCGGTGATGCCCCACTCGTGGATCAATCTCTAAGGGATATACCTCTCCATGAGGCTTGTCCATCCACTCATTGATCTTAAGTGAACAACACTCAATGATATGTCTGAAGCCTTTGTCTGGAGGTCTCCCTGGGGGAAATGTCCCAAAATCCCACTGTATACCATCATACAACATTGTATATTGTTGTATATCATTGCAACCCACTATATCATCATATTCCACTGTATCAATCCCTACCCTAATATCAACTGAACCAGGATCCTAGAGTGATGTATCCCTGTCACTATCCCCTGGTCCCTGAAGCATGGGCCCACTCACTACTTCCAAAACTACAGTTGGAGTCTTTAATGGCCCCTCCATAAGAGGTAACTCATAACCTCCATGCTTCCCATCATGTATAGAGTCAACCATATCCGAGTCATGCCTCCCCTCCTATACCTATAAATCTAAATGAGGTTTCTCCTTTGCATGCTCTTCCACTTTTCCCTCAACTTGAAAGCTCATAGGTGCAATATGTGATTCTTCTTGATCCAAATCCTCATATGGAAAAAGAGAGATTGTGAACATGGTCTCATTTTCTTTAGGACTTCCACCTGGTAATTGATTTGTGCTTTCCTCATGCTCTTTTGTATGTTTATMTGAGGTTGTTGATTTACCACCCTCTAAACCAAACTCTTCAGAGAGGCTCTTGGATACTTCCTTTGTAGATCTACCCAATATTTCCTTGTTTCGTGAATTAGAGTGTCTTAAATCTTTAAATTGTTGCAAGCTATGATTGATTCTTTATTTTTTTTGGAGAAGGTTCACCATTAACTCCTCCCCCATAGGCTTCACCTCTTCTATTGGTGAGGCAAGAAGGAAAGTAGGTAATCGTCTTCCATTTATGATTCTAGCCATTTATGTAACCCTCTCAACCTGATGTATGTACATGGAATAAAACTCTCCAAGATGAAATCTACCTATTATATAGAGTCATTTGATTACTTATGGTTCCATGTTCCTCTAGTTCTTCTGTAATAAATCATGTGGCTTTTTCCAGAAAAACCCTGAAAAACTGTCGAAATTAAAATGATTATAACTTTAGTTCCAAGACTCCGTTTCGGCTAATTTCTTTTTTGAAATTGGGTATTTTTCTAAGAGGAATTAAAATACTCAATTCGTTTTGGAAAATTTTACTCTAAAAGTATCAAATCTGAACCTGAAGTGTGTGGCCTCCTTTTTTTCCAAAAACATTTATGCAAAATAAACCCAAATTTATTTTTCTTCTCTTGCAAGGAAAGTGCTTTGATGCAATCACAAACTGGGAATATCACCAACTCTAATGCAACTGTAATATCTCCAATATCTAGGAAGATATTTTTTTTATTCCTATGCAATTATGTTATTTTTCCACAAATATTTTGCATTCATTCTACTAAAGGCATTCTATCAAACATATTGCAATCATCTTAGATACACTTATAATAGAAGAGAATCGTGGAATAGTTTATTATGAATGGAAACATAATACAACAATCCAATGGTTGTTATAGCATCTGCAATACATTAATGGAAAACACACAATACAAACCAAAAATCTGAAATCATTTCATGGTCCCCTCAACATATGATATCCAACCCTCCAAGTGTCACAACCTCTCCAAGAAGATCGTTGCAATCTAAAACTGAAAACAAACCCAAGATGAAGCTCCAATGAAGATCTTGGATGGATCCTCCTCCTTGTCTAGCTAGGGTGGATATTGCACCACCAAAATCAAACCAATAGTGGAAGGGTTTTTCCCAAAACCCAAATGAAAACCTTAGCTACAAGAGCACTCCAATAAAATATAAAATCATAATCATAATGATAAGTGAGGGGTTACCCTTCTTTTATACTTTTCCAACCCCTTCTAAATCATTCCTCCATGCCTTCTAGAACTTCCTTTTTTAGACTAAATCAACTCTTCTAGACTTTTCCCCTTTTTGACTAAATCAAATATAATATTTATTTCTCATTCAATTTTAATTAAACATTAAAAATACAGATTTGGCAAGTATTTCTTCTATTTGCGAGTGAAGCTGATCTCATTATTTTTCCTTTTGTACTCACAACCATGAGCTCTGCTTGAGCATCTAAAGATTGTAACTTCTTTTAATAAAGATACATTTCTTTTCTTATTTTCTTAAAAAAGAAATCATCTATCTTCCAATAATGTTTAAACTTAATCGCATTCATTAGTACCATTCCCGTTTCAATGTATCGTCTTATTAAAAAAATAAAAAAATCCAATACATAACATTTCTCTTTAGATTCAATCTTATTTTATCGCCATCTTTTACTTTTTTACACAAGTTGAATCTTGATATATTTTTCTATGAAAATCTCTCCTTTATTTTATTTTAATTTAAAATACAACACCACAATCTCAGGCCATGTCAACACAACACCACATGTCACGCCGCGTTTTATTGTCCGTGTCAGCTTTTGCATTTATGTTTTTGAAAAATAAAAATGCACTAAAGGGTAATATAAAATATTGATTTAACAAATCTAATTTTATATGAAAATAAGCTTGTGACGGAACATGAGTACTAGGTACGATGAACTATAGAGATAAAATTAAACTTAATGTAGAATTCAAAAATGGGAAAACTGCAAAGGTTTTAAATAACCAATTTTGGGGAGGATCACATTCCTAATAATTTCGGACATTTCCTTAAGACTCGAAACCCTCTTAACAAAAAGTTTGAAAATTGAAAATTAAAGAGGACGATTAAATATCAGCCCTTTTATATCACAGTTATTGGAGAAATATAAATCTACGAACCAGCCAAACGCCAAACCGCTAAAAGACACGGCATACCAGCCAGGATAAAGTTCCCTAACACAGCGGCGTTGTCAATAAGTCCGCAGATCCAATCCCCGCTTCAACCACGCAACTCAATCAACAGAAATTCACGCACAGTACACTCCCTCAACTGCCTCTGTAACTCTCGTTTATATCTGATTGTCGTTGGACTTTACTCTGCATTTCCCTTATCCCTATCTGGAAACATAACCTTAATGAAAAAATACACCGCCATTATCATCATCTGCCTGAGATTCGAACAGGCAACCACGCTCACAGGGCGTAGTGCGTTTGCTTAGGTGGGCGGAAGGATGTATGGATATTTATTAGTCCAATCCAATCCAGGCCGCTAGCTGAGAAGGGTTCACAATGCCGGCGAGGTGGACGTCGCCGGCTCGGAGAGATTCCGTGAGCGTATGATACAGCGTCTCTTTGTCTCTTCTGACGGAGGTTTTGTATAGCTTTTCATCTGTCTGGGGATCGAATCCCGGCCGGGGTGATTGGGCTCTGGATCCTCCTCCTCCTGCACGATGGGGTTGTGGTTGTTTGAGCAGAGAGGAGGATGTGGAGTTTGAGTTTTTGCCGCTACTGTCGTTGTGGTTGTTGTCCGTTGTTTCCTTTTCCCTCTTCATCCTCGTTCTTCTGCCATAGTCCACAGGCTTTCTCCTTCTGAACTCTAATTCGTATTGCTTCTGCGGCCGCTTGTATTTTTCCATAGATGCGTTCAGATGGAGATCTTTGAATCGAGATTGGGGTTGCGGAGTAGGGGCGGAATTCGAACACGCGATGTGACGATGTGGAAAGCAAATGACGGATAGATCCGGTTCCATGAATGTCAGACAAAGGGCACGAATGAGAAGAACTGGGTGGTTGAGAGGCCAAAGGATGAGGATGTGCATACAAAAAACAGGATTCCCACCGCCATTTTCCCTTCTTTCTGGACGGAATGGAGGAGTGCAAAGACAGCAAAGCAATCACCAGCTCTTCTGTCTTTTCTGGGTCCAGCACAACAGAGCTGAGCTGTAGCCCGATCTCCGAAGGAAAACTTCTGTCAGGATGACACCAAACTCTCACAACTACTTTGCTTCTTCCTTTGAGATAAGAACTTCACAACGTGGTTCCTTGGTCGGGTGTATGAGTAGTTTAAAAGAAAATTTCACCTGACGATCTAGATGTCGACATAGTTAAAAATCAAAAAGGAGAAAACAATTCACACAACGATTGAGTATTCGCTATAAATATTTAACGTAGGAAGTTTAGAATCTTTTACCTTGGTTAATCGTATATGTGGTTGTGGCTTTTATTTTAAAAATGAATTTTAATTAAAAAATAAATAATTTGTATATTTATTATTATATCATTTTTTTATTTTTTATTTTCTTAAATTTAAATAATTAAAATCAATCATAAAATTAATATTTGTATTGCTATTATTCATAATTAAATATAAAAAATAATTTATATTCATCTATTGCTATATTATTTTTTTTTACGAAAACGGTTAGTGGTATTAAATAGAAAAGGTGGACTAGCCACTGATTCGGTTACAAAATGGCCGCACTTGTCCGCGTGCCTGCCTTCCTGGAGTATCCTCCTAGTCTTATAGCAGAAGACTATAATTCTTAACTAAAAATCTATCATAACTTTAACCATATACAATGTTATTTATAGCGTTGGCTTCTATACAAAATGTCAAACTTGTTGATGAAGGGAAGGCCACACTTTCTTGCTACAAGAGGTTTAGTTTTCAAGGTCTTGCTTCCAATCGCTGTTGAGTTGAGCCATTTTCGCCTCCAGCTGGTCGATTCGTTCCTCAAATTCCTGTTAGGGGTTCTTGAGTTCCCTGTGCAGTTTGCCCAGCTCCTCTGTAAACCCGATTTTGGTTGTGGTGATGTCCTCTTCTAACTTCTCCATGCGCCTTCCTGCTTCAGAATCCAAGTTTTCAAGGAAATCCAGCTGGAATTGAAGCAACTGCTTGAGATTTTCCAACGTTGTGTCCATAGCTTTGAGTCTTTCCTCCGTGCTTGGCTTGCTGTCCGATCCTAATGCCATTCCTGGACGTCTTTCGCTTCTTCCTACGCCTTGATGCTTCGTTGGGGAATACTCAAGAGATCTCTGCAAAGGAATGGGATGAGACTGAGGGGGCGCCTGCAGTTTATTCTCTCCTTCCTCCATGCTCATGATTTCCATTCGATTTATTGAATCCGTGGGGTATGGTCGAGCTGATTTCCTGTCTCCACCCTATCTGAAGCTCGCTTACTCATGGTACTATGCCTTGTCCCCTTCGCCCAACTTGTTCTGACACGACTTGACCTGAGCGATCTCCCCGATTTCCCTGTCTGCTAATTCATCTTGCTTTTGATCTTGAGTTAGGAGGGCTGCTATCGTGGTTCAAGGTAGTGCCACGCTGGAAATCATTTCATTCACATTCAAAATTCCCAGCGCCAAGAGTGTGCCTTTGTTGGCTTCTGCGTCCGCTTTCCCATTTAGCTCTCTTAACACATGGTATAACTTATAAGATTTGAAGTTCCTTAGCAGGAGATGTATCTTGTCCAAGAAGTTGTTAAGACTCGCGTTCTAGGTTTTAGAATGATGAATTAAAGATTGTATTACCACTCTAGAGTCGCCGATTATAACCAGGTCCTGGATCCTGTGCCTTTGTGCTTAAATTAGCCTTTGCCAGAGGGCCAAGGCCTCTGCTCTATTATTGGATTCAATTCCTAAACCGAGGGCGAATTTTATTGTTGTTGCTTCGAGGGGATTTTCTATTATCCCTCCTCCTCCAGCTTGGCCCAAGTTTCCTTTCGAAGCCCCGTCAAAGGCCAGTATATGGGCTTTACTCCTTGTTTTCTAGTTGGCGAACTCCTGTATGTCTTTCCTGATTTCCCATTCCTCCTTACTTGGGATGCTAGCCTGTATGCCCATGTGACATTGGATTTTAAATTGGTTCAACCAGAGTTCCTCATGTGCTTCCAGCACTTGGCTATTTTTTGTCTGGTGTAAATAAGGTGTTGTTTCTCCAAAGAGCGCGTGAATTTTGGTTATCACGAGGGTTGTCCCTGAAGATTCTGTTGTTCCTTTCCAACCATACGCTCCACAAGATGAACTTTGGGAGGACTTTCCATAGAGCAAAGGCCTGACTTCTTTTTTTAGTTTTGAATGGGTAATAGGAGTCCCATTGGAGGAAAAGACTTCTTGTGTCTGGAGGGAGGCTGATGGAGCTTTGTGTTCCTGGAGCTAGCTTCCAGACTTCTTTGGAGTATTCACAGTTGAGAAGAAGGTGATCTGTAGTTTCCTCAGCGTGAAGGCAAAAGGGGCACCTGTAGGGGCCTTCCCAACCATGTCTTTGAAGATTTTCCCCTGTTTGGATGCTGTTGTGTGCAAGGGTCCAGATAAATAAGTCAATTTTTGGAATGGACTTGAACTGCCAGATTGCTCTCCAGATGGCCGGATTGGCTAGGACGTTGGGAACATTTGTGATGAGGTGGTATCCCTCTGCTGTGGTGTAGGCCTTGGCGTTCCCTCCCTAGCCTCTTTCGTCCTGTCCTTTTTTTTTGAGGGGGGATTTCCCTTGAAGACAGAGCTGTAGGGTGTTCCATTCCCTTTCAAGATCCGGTGGTCTGTTGAGCAATCCCCACCCTTTCCATGTCCTAAACTTATCCTCCCCCCAAGTGGAGATATCAAAAAGAGTAGTTATGTTTTGGCTATCCATCCAATCCTTGAGACGTAGCAGATCCTGTCTCAGCCCTAGGGGGGTGTCTCCCATGATTGAATCTTGCCAAATTTTGATTTTCTTTCCACTTCTTGGCACTCAGGTGAGATAAGGGCTGAAGTGGGCCAGTGCCTTTTTGCAAAGGGTGAAAATAGGGGAACCTTTTGGTTCCCTGCATGGAAAATCCAAGCATCGGCTCCTAGGCCCCCTAAAATATTTTTTCCAAAGTGCCAGTTTTCTCCAAGTTGGTTTACCAGTGACCATCGTCCACAGAAACTTTTCCCCCAATGCCAGGTTTTTAGCTTGTGTTTTTTTTAAGTTAAGGCTGCCTTCCAAGAGAGGTTTTGAGGTTTTTTCCTAGTTTATCAGGTGCATTTTCCTTCTTGACTGTTTTCCTCCTTCCCACAAAAAGTGTCTTTGGAGTGCTTCAATTTTTTGGATGACGGAAGCGAGGTCTAAAAGCAATGAGCTCTGATAGATGGGTATACCGGTCAACACGGCTTTAATCAGGACAACTTTCCCTGCAAGATTTAACCAGTTCACCCCCCAGGAGGAAATTTTATTTTTTAGATTGTCTATCAGCTGATTCCAGTGTGAAGCTTTTGGGGCAGATTTGAAAATGGGAATTCCCAGGTATTTGAAGGCCTCCCAGTTGGTGTGCCCCTCCATCCCCAAAACTCTTGTAATTCCTAACATTTCATTTGGCGTAATATTCCATCCATAAATTTTGCTTTTGGCCTGGCTTATTTCACTTCCTGAGACTGCAACATAAGATTCTAACTCTTCTTTAAACTTCTTTGCTATTATAGGGCTTGCACCTCCCAACAGCAGAGTATCGTCCGCAAATTGCGCATGATTTATGTCTTTCACCCCTTGCGTGATTCTCAATCCCTGGAGGTTATTTTGGGCTTGGGAATTTTCCAACTGATAGCTTAGGACTGAAGCTTGTATTGCATAGAGAAGGGGCGAAAGGGGGCAGCCTTGCCTTAAGCCCCTGGAGGCTTGGAAGAACTTTGTTACTTTTCCATACACCATAGGAGCTATCCATGGTGATCCAATACAAGCTTTTATCCAATTTACAAAGGATGGGTCAAAACCAAACTTTCTCATTACTTCAAGTAAAAAGTTATGTCAAACTCTATCAAAGGCATTGGTGAGATCTAGTTTAATTATCATACCTTTGTCTTTCCTTCAGACACTTGAATGTAGGACCTCTTGAACTAGAATGATGTTGTCAGCAATATGTCTACCTTTGATGAAGCCTCCTTGGTTTTCTGGGATGATGAGAGGGAGGATTGTTTTTAGTCTGTTGGCTATAACTTTGGTGAGAATTTTGTAGCTTGTGTTGCACAGGGAGATTGGCCTGAACCGATTGAAGGTGGCTGCTCCTTTCTCTTTCGGGATAAGCGCCAGGAAGGCCGAATTGCTTCTCCCGCCCATCTTGCTGCTCTGTTGCGATTTCTTGATCATCTTGGTGAGATCCGATTTTATTATTTCCCAACATTGTTGGTAGAATCTGGCAGTAAAACCATCCGGGCCTGGGGCCTTATCTGGGTTCATTTGGTCCAGAGCCTCCTTTATTTGCTGCTGCGATACTTCCTTAGTCATCTTGGAATTGATTTCTTCCTTAATGAGGCCTGGAATAATGGAGAGAGGGTACATCTGAGGGTCTATTGTTGTCCCTTGAGGTTCTGAATAGAGTGCTTCAAAGGTGTCAAAGTCTGCTTGTTTTATACCTTCTGGATCTGCAATTGTTTCATTTTGAACCCAGATTTTTTTCACTGCTTTATAGTGCTTTCTTGCCTCCGCCTGCTTGTGGAAGTAGTTTGTATTTTTATCGCCTTCTTTCAGCCAGAGGCTTCTGGATTTTTGCCTCCAGTAGTTTTCTTCCTCTCTATAGGCTCTGTGCCATTGTCTTTGAAGGCGGTCCTCTTGTTGCATGCCCTCTTGCGTGATCTCCTTGTTTTCCATTTCCAGCTGAAGGTTATCGAGTTGCTTTTGGGCTTCTATGCACGAGGTGATTGGGTTTGGTTGGCCTCTTGCCCAAAATTTTAGAGTTGTCTTTAGTCTTCTTAGTTTCTCTTCCCGGACATAAAAAGCTGAGCCCTTAACAGTGCTGGTCCAAATTTTGAAAACAAGAGGGAGAAAGTCTTTGTCTTAGATCTAAGTCAGGTTAAATTTGAAAGGGATGGGCCCTCGGACTTGGTCAGTTTTTATTTCTAAGCGTATGGGCTTATGGTCTGAGACACTGTGGGGTAGAATCTTTGCATTTGTTGTGAGCCCCAGTAAAAGAAAGGAGCTTTGGACAAGGAATCTATCTAGTCTGGTAGCAATGTGCCCAGGGCCTATCCTTTTATTTGTCCACGTGTAGAGGCCTTTGGCAGGCTTGATGTCTATAAGGTCCCAGGTTGAGACTAGGTCTTCCACCCATTCTCTAGCTGGGTCTCTCATGATGGATCCCCCTTTTTTTTCCTCCTGAGCCAGGGTTACATTTATATCCCCACCTAGAATGATATTGTGAAGTTCATTTTGTTGCAAGAAGTCTTTTAGGGAATCCCAGCAGTGTTTTTTTTCCTCTATATGTTGTGGTACATAGATGTTGAAGAGGCTTACCAGATGACCCGAGTCTTTGTGGAGGAGTTTGGTGTGAATCCAGTGCATGCATGTGTTGGAGCTGATCAGATCTATTTTGGATGTGTTCCACAGAGTGTAGAGTCCTCCTAAGGCGCCTCTGGCGTTTTCAGCTATTCCTTGGCTGCCTCTCCAAACGTGCAACGAAGCTTTGAGGGAGTCTTGTTGACTCATCTTGGTCTCCTGGAGTAGTAGGATGTTTTCTTTTGATGCTTTGATTATATCCTTGAGTGCTTCCTCTTTCCTCTTGCTACCAAAACCCCTACAATTCCAGGAGGTTAGAATCATCAGTTACCTTGGGGGGAGGAGGGGCCTCCTTGGGAGGCTTTGGATTGCTTTCTAGTGTGTTGAACGTTGATCAGTTGTTTGATGGTTGGTTGTGAACCCTTTAGGACGTCCTTGTAAGTTTCCTAGTCTCTTTCTGCTTTTTTGGTTTTCCTTCCTCTTCCATTTTTGGGGGGGTGGCCCAAGCTTCGCTTGCACCTTCTGAGTCGCTTCCTGTCGAGATCTCCCCTTCCTCTATGTCTTGACTTCCTTCCATCCTTTGGGGGGATTTGTTTTGCTCCCCCTCTACTGCTAGTAATTGATTTCCTTTGTCTTCAGGGGTCTAATTTCCTCTTGCTTCTTCCTCTTGGGCCTCTTTATTTGGATTTGCTTCCTCTTCACCAGATTCCCTAGCCAGAATATTGAAGCTGTTCTCCTTCTCTTTGGTTCCTGAATTTTTGGCTTGCGTTGGGACTATCTTTTCGCTTCTTGGTATTTTCGTTTTGGCTTTCCCTTTCCGAGCTTGTTGCCAGCCTTCTTCCCCTGCTTCCTCTATATTGATTATCTTTGGGTAGTTCCTTTGGAAGTGGCCGTATTCATGACAACCTCTACACTTGAACGGAAGCTGTTCGTAATCTAGCTTTTGGAAGTGCTGCCAGTCCCCGACTTTTAGCTTTATCGCTTCCGGAAGACCTACCTCCATATCAACTTCCACACAGATCCTTGCGCAGGAGTATTGCTCTTTTGGGTCTGCTCGATCGATGTAATGCCCCAGTCCATTTCCGATTGCTTGAAGCAAGGAGGGGTTCCAGCAATGTATTGGAATATTCGCGAGCCGAACCTAGACGGGGACGTCTTTGGGCACTTCTGAGGCGGGATCAAACCTTGGGGTTCAACGATTTAGATAGAGCCCTTGGGTTCCCATAAAGTATGGTCCATTCCTAAATATTAGATCTCTGTCCACCTGGGAGATGAACTCGAAGATAAAATACCCTCTCCCAACCACATAACATGTTACACTGTTTGTGATCAGTAGTCTCCAGTTCCATTGGATCCAGTTGTCTGTGGATCTGGTTGAGGGCCAGAGTCCCATGAATTGTCCTACTAGTCCTTGCTCTGAGAGGGAAAGTGCGACCTTCATTGGATGATCGGGGGGAAGGTCAGTCTCCGAGATGACGTCTAATCGCTTCATGAAACTTGGGGGTTCAGAAGGAGGGAGCTTCTTGTTGCAGGCTGCAACGAGCTTTCGAAAGGAGGAGGTTGGAGAGGGAGGGGGCGGCGGCTCCCCTCCTCCCTGCACGTCCATGGTAGCGGCTTGGAGCGAACCCTAGTCAGATCTTCGTGGACGCACTAGAGCGTGTTTTACTCTTGCCGTAAAAGAATGTCCCATCTATTGCTATATTTTTACTATCCTAGATTCATTTAATTTCGGATCTAACAAGAGTAGAGGGGATCAAATCTCTTGAAATGCAAACCTTTAACCTTTCCTCAAGTTTTGCACTCTAAAAAATGTTTACATAGCCAGATATTTTATCCCTCCATGTGCTTGACTTGTGTTGTAGAGTGCTTCTATATGCAATAATGGAGCCTACACACACATATGGGTGAGTGCACAAAGTTGGTGGTGGAAAAAGTGGCAAGGGAGTCAGTAGGAACTCGCACTGTAGGAACGTGTGTACATTGTCATGAACGTGCACGTGTTCCTAACCCTATAGGTTTGGAAGTGCCCAAGCCTCCACTCAGCTTGCCATGTTGGTTTAGTGGAAAAACGTGTGTGCGTTCATCTCCTAAACCTTTTTTAAAGAGCCACGAGCTTGATTTGTGCTCTCATGTTTTTACTCTCATTGAAAAAATAGAGAGGAGCTAGAGAGGAGCAACAAAGTGAGGATCTTGCCACCGTATAGTCTAGCAAGGTATGTTTAATTTCTTCTATCTTTCTCTCAATTTAGTCATTTCCAATTTAGTCTTTTGTTCCTAAGAATCTAAATTAAAGAAATTTGTAGTTTTTTATTATAATTAAAAAACCAACCTAATTTACATGTGATGGCTTAATAAATTGCAGCATATATAATAAAATGGAACCAGGAGACAATGTAAACCACTCAGAAGAAAACCAAGGAGAGAAAAACCCCAACCCACCACAACCACCCAATGTAAATAATCAAATTGATGAGGGGTTGGTCATATTAAGAACCCTTGAGGAACAATTAAGGGATACTAGAGAGCATGGCCACTTCTTTGGATAGCATTGTGAATTCCATTACAAGTGACCAAGGGAAATTGACCTCTATTTTTTATTATAGGGCAATAATGTATGAGTACTATACCACTGATTTGGAAACAAACCAAGTCAGAGACTTGGGCATTTCAAAACAACAAATATTGATATTTTTAGGGATCCTAGAAATGGACAAGAACTACCATTGACTAAGAAACGCCTCTCCATTGACTGGTGCATCCATTTCCAGATTAGTCAAAACTGAATGGATAGGTGGTATATGGTTTTTGATAAACCTCCCTGCAATAACAAAGAGGTGCCCTTATATTTTTTGAGAAAATTATGGGCTGAGTTTATTTTGGTTAAGCATGTCAACTACTTTGACATGGGTGACTTCTAGGGGGTGGTTCGAAGGTCTGCACATGATCGAGAGCATGTTAGGCGTGATTCTATGTTAGGTTATCGTCCCCCGGGAAAAGGATTGATCCCCATACCCAACATCTTCTAGTTGCATAGCGCTTGCAACATGTACAACTAGCCATTTATCATTGACTTGTATCCTAGTGCAACACAGTAGCTTTGTTACACTATCTCGATAGGAGGTGCCTTCCAATGACATTGATAGAGGGGTTGTAGGTTCAATAGAGTATAGTGAGGAGAGGGCACATGGACATAACAGACGTACATGTGAACCTCACAGATGCTCGAGCTATGGGAAGACATGCTATGGGCCTATAAATCGCATTGAACAACACAACTTCATGGAGGAGGTTAGTATCTTAACCATTTCTATGTTCTTCATCGTTATATATTTATTTTGTATTATGTGTATTTATATAGATTTTTTATTGTATGTTGTTTTGTAGTTGTTACGTCCGAGCAATAGACCCTCTATGCCAATTGATACATCAGTGTCTAGCCCCACCACTCATCTAGAAGTAGAGGCAACCTACTCATTGGGCACACCCCACACACAGGTATGTGTCACATTTGATAAATTCACCATCATGATTTCTTTATTTTATGGCATCCTAAAAATTTTAATGTTCTTCTGTTTCTACAGAATTTGGGACTAGGCGATGCTGGGGAATGTCCATCTGGGATGGACAAGCCACCTACATCTCAGGTACCATGTGTATAGTTAAATATCATATCATTCTCAAATTTTTTGTGTTTATGTTTTTTAATTTTAATATTTGGTACTAATAGTTTAATATTATTAATATGTATGCACGTTGTGGAAATATTTGCTAGATATAGTACTAATGCACTCCCTGGGCACCAGGGCCTTGCTTATGGAATACCTTTATCAAGGCCTAAGGAGCTGCAATCACTTCTACAACTTGTGGGGGTATATTGCATCCCACCTGTTAAGAAGTCACCTTCAGATTGCATAGAAGGTAATCCCAATACCCATCAGTTTGTGTAAGTGTAATTGAGTTTTAAGAGGTAAAATGTAGAGGACTCAATGAAAATAACGTTCTAACTCAGAAATCTGGACTAGCATGCATAAACAATTGAGGTCTGGAATCAACTTCAATCAGTAATAGAGGGAAGACTTTGGTGAGGAGAGTGTAGAGGTCTGTCGTGGACATTAGGTATTCCAGCAACCTAAGGAGGAAAAACTTAAACACAAGATCCTCTTGAATTCAAATTTCAAGGAAACTGAAAGAAATCCTAACAGCATTATAATCAAACATTCATCATAATACAATCACAACAATCCATGTGAATCAGTCATTCATGAACTCTCTCAATATCAGAGGCAAATAAGATGGAGTAAGAAAGTTGACTTAGATTAACCAATATGACTCAAAAACAAATACATAACCAAAGAACCAATGTTCTTCATAAAAATATTGCAATAGCAAGGAGCCTATCTCAACCATTCGACCATAACAAAATATCAAAACTGAGTATATATACTCAAAACTGCTGCAACTACCAGGAGTGTGATCAGACCACTACATTAGCGCTTTCAATCGACACCTGCTCTGTCATATTTTCCAGGCCTCCTCATGACAGATGCGAGCCGGACACAGTTATGTGCTTTACAGGAAAAATTGTCCATAAGGAAGCTTTGGATTGACAGACTACTTTTATGGCCACTCTCTGCATGTTTTCCATTTATGGGGTGAGATGAGGTCTCAATTGTCACCCCCATCTTCAATAACTACCTCCATCGGGATTAGGATGGGTCCTGACACCCATGAATGTTTCAGGTGGTGCCCATGACTTCTTCGAGTCAATTATGACGCCTCAAGGCCAAACAAATCTTCTTATGTGACCAATACAGACGCTTTCGACCTTTGGCACAACTCCTCTCCCTCTCTCCATCTTCAATGTGACCTAGGGCCACGATTCTACGCAATTGCACGATTTTGGGCGTGACGAAGGGTGGTTTGAAAGCAAATCGATTTTTTCCCCACAATTCACCATGAACCACCATGTGTCCCTTTCCAAAAACCACAGTTCCAATTGCGGCTTGCCCCTGAAATTTTAAAACATGTGCACCTTCTAACCCCACAACGGAGCGTGATCATTGATCTTGTGATCTGAGATGAGGCTTCCTGATCAACAACCTAGATCTAGTGCTTTAGATCGACGGATTGGATCTTCCCTCTTCAAAATGACAATCGAGATCCACTTCAGGTCTCCGGGACTTCGGGACTTCGGCCACTTTGACACTTCAACACTTTTGAATGTGAAATATGAAGAATTTCCAGGAGGAAAATTTCTGAAGTGAGAGATGGTTTGTCATGTGTCCCTGCTAATGGATGGTCCAGATTAACTTCGAGACTTCAGGCTTTGGCCCTTTAGAAGTTTTACACACTTCCCATTTCAAACCTCCCGAAGCCTATTTCCCCGAACACTTGGATCAAAGGCCACGTGTTCCCTTCAGGATCAATGACTCATGCTCACTTCGGGGCTTTGCGTTATGGCACTATACTTTGCGCGATTTTGGACTCCTGAATTCCCGTGAGCCGTTGATCTGAACTGGCTGATTAGATCTCCGTCATTGAAAGATAAACTTGCCTACCGCTTGTGCTTCAAGCCTGAAAAGGATTGTTAGGAAAGTTTCACTTTGTTTACATGGTTGTGACCAGCGTGATCGAGGATTTGGACAATTGGCTATGGACTAGGAAAACAGAGAGACCGGGGAACTTTAAACATAGAGGGGGGGGCACACGAAAAACGATTTTACAAGATGAAGGGGAAAAATCTTAAGACTTGGTCTATGAAAAGGCGAGACACAGAGAAAAATTACATTCTTAGGTAGAAACCACACACCCATAAGGCTCTGACAATTTCATGTGATAACATTTGGCTCCACAAGGGATGGCATGCTCCCTGCGAGCTACCAAGAACAAATAGTTCTAATGCCTTAGTTGTTGGGTTATGGAGTCGAGCTCAAAACATTTTGTTAAGGACTATAGGGCGCCAAGCACACTATCCTAAAAATGAAAGAAAACACACATGGGATCCAAAAGAGCTTTTATGTACATCCCTAGACTAACTGAATTTTTACACAGTGTTAGGTGAAAGCGAATTTCCACCAGAGCCAGTCAAGTAGCTTCCTAACTAGAAATTCACTGACTCTGTCAATGATCGATAACAGATGATGAAACCGTGACATCAAAATGATTACATCTTTCATCCCTCCTCCCAGTGTTGAAGTCAAGATAAAGCTGGGAGGATTCAATAAATGAAGGAAATGCAACTCCATGTACTCCCTTACAGGTTCGTGGAATAACTAAGGAAACCCAGAAAAATGTTAACAGAAATCCTACTCTACTTCACAGCTGCTCACATATGGTTGGATGTCTCTGGTAAGCATGGGTGAGTGAAGGGTTGATGTAGGCTTTTGATCCACTTCTTCTTTGTCTTCTCTGATAACATTTGCTAGTTGATGGAAATAAATCTCCTCATGTATATCGATGGATGGATCCTCCTCTTTATCATGTTGCTTAGTGTCTTCATAGTGTTCAAATGTAGGATAATCTTGTTGTTCATCATCACTAGAATATTCATAAAAAATGGGCTTCCCTTCATATCTATGATCAACCTCTAAAACAGTAATTCCATCAAGAATATAAGTGTTAAGAATATTCACTTCAGGGACAACAGTAACTGCTACCTATGGCTATTCATACACATGATTTTTCTCTTCAATCCTAGGTGAAAATATATCATGGGAAACCTCTTGAAGGAAAATAGAAGAATCCTCCTCCACAACCATCTCTTCTTCTAAATATGAGACAACAGGTCTATAAGGGGAAGAACATGATACATACATTACTATGTAATCATCAGCGCTATTATCAATCATACCTAGAAGGCCTTCTTCATCATAAGCAGGGCTGGTCAAAACATTTGTCTCATGAACAAAAATATCATGTGCACTTCCTCTTTCACTCAGACCTTCACCAAACTCATCACACGAGGAAGACTCTATCATTTGTTCGATGTGGGATGCAAACTTCTTACAGTAGTCATCCAATATAATATGAGACATGTAAATCTCTTTGTGATATAAATTAAAAGCATTGTGAAAATCATTCAAAGAATGGATACTAGTAGCAGGGAGATATTGGCACCATTCACAAACATCTTCCTCCAAAGAAAATATGAACATCTTGATCAAGAAAGCCTCGTGAACAAAATTGTGCTCAAGCATGCATATATGAAAATTAAACAAGTGTTCACCAGGATGATCATGCTTTCTTCCTCTGAATCTCGGAAGATAATAATCCCATTCATTTATAGCAAGGACAACATTTGGAAAACTAGGAACATAGGAGAAAATAAAAGGAGAAAACCTCTGAGCCAAGATTTTTTCCATTTCAGACCAGTGGAGTCACCGAACAATTCTTTGAACATGGTGTCACCAGGTGAATGATATGCAGCCTGAATGCATATGGTCTTTGTTCACCATCAAATACCGGATCTGATCATGGTCGTTCTCCCATGGAACTTTCCAAGATGAGAAAGCAACTGCTAAAAGCCTTATTGAGAAAGCTTCTCTGGGTCAGCTTCAGGTGTGGTAGAGGTAGCCACAACTGAAATAGTGGAGTGGAAACAGTGGAGTCGCCAGGTGCAAGATGCAATCTTCAATGGTTCTGATATATGATGCACCCTTAGAATCAAAAGCTCTTTGTCGTTCTATCCCAGGGAAATGTCTTGAATTCGTTCCCCAACAACGACGCCAGAAATGTTAGCACTATAAGTCACCTTTAGATTGCATAGAAGGTAAGCCCGGTACCCATTAGTTTTTGTAAGTGTAATTGAGTTTTAAGAGGTCAAATGGAGAAGACTCAATGAAAATAACATTCTAACACATAAATCTAGACTAGCATGCATAAACAATTGAGGTCTAGAATCAACTTCAGTCAGGAAGTTAGAGTAAGGATTAATAGAGGGAATACTTTGGTGATAAGAGTGTAGAGGTCTGTCGTGGACATCAGGTCTTCCAGCAGCCCAAGGAGGAAAATATTAAACACAAGATCTTCTTGGATTCAAATTTCAAGGAAACTGAAAAAAATCATAACAACATTATAATCAAACATTCATCATAATACAGTCACAACAATCCATGTGAATCAGTCATTCATGAACTCTCTCAATATCAGAGGCAAATAATATGGAGTAAGAAATATGACTTAGATTAACCAAGATGTCTCAAAAACAAATACATAGCCAGAGAACCAGTGTTCTTCATAAAAATATTACAATAGCAGGGAGCCTAGCTCAACCATTCAACCATAATAAAATATCAAAACTGAGTATATATACTCAAAACTATTGCAACTACCAGGAGTGTGATTATACCACTGCATTAATTCTTTCAGTTGGTGCTTTCTATATCAGATTGTGCAGGCCTCCTCATGTCAGATGCGAGCCAGGTGCAATTATGTGCTTTACAGGAAAAACTATCCATAAGGAAGCTTCAGATTAACAGTCTTCCTTTATGGCCACTCTCTGCATGTTTTCCATTTATGGGGGGAGACGAGGTATCAAATTCCGCCCCCATATTCAATAACTACCTTCATCGGGATCAAGATGGGGCATGACACCCATGAATGTTTTAGGCGGTGTCCATGACTTCTTTGAGTCAATCCTGACGCCTCGAGGCCAAGCAGATCTTATTTTGTGACCAATACGGACGCTTTCGGCCTTTGGCGCAGCTCCTCTCCCTCGCTCCATATTCAGTATGACCTAGGGCCATGACCCTATGCAATTGCGCGATTTTGGGCATGGCCAAGGGCGGTTTGAAAGAAAACTACTTTTGTCCTTGCAATTCACCATGAACCTCCATGCATCCCTTTCCAAAAGCCATGGTTCCAATTGTGGCCTGCCTTGGAAATTTTAAAACGTGCGCACCTTCCGACCCCGCAATGGAGAGTGACCGTTGATCTTATGATCTGAGATGATGATTCCTGATCAACGACCCAACTCTATCACTTTATATCGATGAATCCGATCTTCCCTCTTCAAAATGATGACCGAGATCCACTTCGGGTCTCTGGGACTTCGGGACTTCGGCCACTTTGACACTTTGACACTTTTGAATATGAAATATGAGCAATTTCCCAGAGGAAACTTCTCGAAGTGAGAGATGGGTTGCTGCGTGTCCCTGTTAACGGATGGTCCAGATTAACTTCAGGACTTTGGGATTTGACCCTTAAGAAGTTTTACACATGTCCCATTTCAAACCTCTCAAAGCTTATTTCCCCGAACACTTGGATCGGACGCCACGTGTTCCCTTCAAGATCAACGAATCATGCTCACTTCAGGGCTTTGTACTCAGGTGCTATACTTTGTGCAATTTTGGACTCTCGAATTCCCATAAGCCACTGATCTGAACTGGTTGATTGGATCTCCATCATTGAAAGATAAACTTGCCTACCGCTTGTGCTTCAAGCCCGAAATGGACTGTTAGGAAAGATGTTCTTTGTGTCCGTGGTTGCGTCTAGCATGATCGAGGATTTGGACAACTGGTTGTGGGATGGGAAAACATGGAGACTGGGTCACTTTAAACACAGGGGGGGGCACACGAAAAACGATTTTACAAGCCGAAGGGGAAAAATATTAAGACTTGGTCTACGAAAATGAGAGAAATAGGGAAAAATTACAGTCTTAGGTAGAAACCACACACCCACAAGGCTCTGACAAGTTCATGTGATAACACCACCCCCAACATTTCTCATATTGCACACATCCTCATTGGATCCACACACAGGCCACCCATCCACGCCACCTTTTCCATCGCATCCATCTACAGTGGATGTACCTGTATTCCACCCACTCTCACCAAGGCATCCATCGGCCCCATCCACTGAGGCTGCCACATAAGAGGTTACCTCAGAGCAGTTTGTAAAACATAGTTCTCCATTTTCCAATGGATCTCCATTGAGGCCCAAGATATTCATAGTGAGATAATGTGTTGATGGTAATTTTTTATGTATCATGAATTTTATTTTACACATATTTGTTTAATTTTCTTCACTTGATACTTGTAACTGATGCAAGGTGGCATCGCAAAGAGATTGGCGTCGCGGAGGAGGGTAACACCCTCATGGTTGACAGTAGCATATGCAGTGAGTTGTCTTAGGTTAAATTACAAAGCATCATTTTGTATGTCTATTAATCCATTGAGGAAAAAACCTTATAACAATGTTTTATCTTTGTGTAGTCTCTAGAGTGTCAAACCACGCCCAGACCTAGAACCACTCAAGGTGCTTCCTCAAGCAAGAGAGGAAAGATATATTTTCAAGATGCTCCTAAGGATGGCAATGGTCAATGATTGACCAACTACTATCATTTTGTATCTAGGCCACCATATGGATGATTTTTATGTTAGGGCACTTGTTGTTGCTTTGTATATTGGGCATGAGGTGCTAGTTTGTAAAAAATGTACAATTTAGACGATGTTGAATATATATATATATATATATATATATATATATTTATTTATTTTTTTTCATGGCACGTTTTTAATGAATCTCATTGTTTCTGCATTTTATGTTGATGAATATATGAATTTCAAGGTCTTTGAATTTCAAAGTGTATGAATTTTATGTGTATTAATCCCTTTATTTTTTTCTGAAGTGATTATAAATACTTGTTTTATGCATTAACGAATATATTATGGTGGAAAAGATTGCAAAGTGATAAATCCATAAGAAATTAATGGTTTTCAAGTAGCATTGTTTGTTAATCAACCATGTATCTCTACATCATCGATAGATCATTCCTTTTGAATTGTTTGCATGAATGTTGTGGATATCCATATTCTAACTCACGACCAACAATACAGACTACCTCTTGAATTATCTCCATCTAAATCCAATGACAATCCACCCTCAAATAGTGGTCACTTGAAAATATTGTGACCTAAAAAATGACATATTACAATAATTTATTATAGAAATAAATTTCTCTCATTTATCTTCTACATAATTGTAAATCACTTAACAATCTCAGCTCRATGTTATGTCAAATTAACCTTYATAACTAGTRCTARAATTACTCAATTAGAAAGATGACATAAGCTAAAATTCAATTATGCAAGTACAGAACATTTGGACAACCCAAACATTTCATATATTTTTAGAATATGAAGTACATGCACCTACCAATAACTTATCTTGGGTTGTTACAAGTTGGGCTCTTCAAACCCTAGCCTTCCCTTGACATTCCTTTGAGAATCCTAGTTGTTAGTTTCTTAGTTGAGTCAATCCATAATTTAACCATTTTCTAGTGCACACACATTATTCCCCTCTTTCTATGCATGACATATATAAAATCATTTGATTTATGTGTAACCCTTCATAAATTCCAAAAAGACTAGTTAATGAATCATTAATGCACTCATGTGTTTGTTTAGGTTGTGTAGTAGGTATATGTAAAAAAAAGTAAACCCATCAATTATTAATAAAATTTATTCAGTCTTCCACGATGTCCACTAAACTTATTGATTTTGATCAATACAATGGGAGAGTTCACATGGAAACTAGATCTTAGAATGGGTATCATTTTCCACCTACAAATAAAGGTTTTGAGGTTACATTTCATGACACACCATAGAAAG
>JASDQU010100729.1:171732-187233 GCA_032191745.1 Picea mariana | reverse complement strand
ACCGGACTCCATTCAACACTCTAAAACTAGGGAAAGAGTAGTATTCTGTCACGGTTTGTTCCAGATACGGGTGGATCTGTGGAGATTGGTCTGTGTCCGCACTCACGAATTTATCCTTGAACAAGGAGGATTTCAAGAATATAACATTTCAACTTAACCAAAATAAGGGTAAAGAGAAAAGAGAAGTTGTTTGGTGTATAATGTGCATGACAGAAGGACACCATAAGAACGAATGTCCAATGTTTGTGCAGTATATGGACCCAACCCATTGCCAAACCCATTGCCAATAAGAGGACCATGGTACTAGATTTGTAAGACACATGGGCATGATCCATATCATTTTCCAACGATGCAGAAGTATAAGACAATACCAAAAAGTTCATATTGGATTTTTTGCAAATCAGTGGGTCATGATGATAAGGATTATAAAACGATGGAGCTGATGAGATAAATAAATTCAGATACTTATAGGGTGTAATCAGAAATGATGACAGGACAAGTTGCACCTCATTTCATCCAAGTACCACCACCATACAACAATGTGCAGCAACAATACAATAATGTGCAACAACAATACAACAATGTGTAGTCGCAGTATAATAATGTGCAACCACAGTATAACCTCGTGCAATATAACCATGTACCCCAGTACAACACACCATAAGGAGATCGAGGTGGATACATAGGTGGATGATGATGCATAGGAGGATTTGGATGAGGCATAGGAATAGTAGTGTGCCACAACTGCCAACAACCAGGACATTATGTAAGGGATTTTCCACTTCCATCAGTGACATGTATGTATTGTTGTGCAACAAAGCATAACACTGAAGACTGCCCAACACTCTTGGGAAAGATCCAAGAAATAAGGAACCAAAGAAACCAGAATGTCCAATGGATCTCTAAAGAAGTCAAGGATGATGGGAGAAACATCAATATAGACACTCAAGGATGAGCCAAGATAGGAATTGATGCAACAACGCAAGATACAACTCAACACCAATGGGTTAAGAAGAATATTGAGCCACATAAGCAGTTTGACGCATGGAAAGAAAATGAAATATTTAAGGAGGCCAGACATGATTTTCTTAGGTAGAATGTTGTGTCTACATTAGTCGCGCAAAAAAATCAAAACCCACCAATATATGGGATACCATTCTCAATGGACCATACCAGTAAATAAAAACCTTTAGATCAAGTAAGTACCATAAAGAATTTTCTACAATCCTGTGTTATGTTATTGAATGATTCATCATCTGTTAAAGCATTACAAAATATGCTAGAAAGATGCAACATAGAGGTAGAAGGGAAGTTAGAGCAGAGAACAGTCAATCATCTCCATACAAGAAGAAGGACAAGCAGAGAATTCAAAATCAATGCCAACATAGCAGATTTCAACATGGGAGATGTTATATTGGACTTGGCTTTGAAGTAAATGTCTTACCTAAGAAGACATGGAAGTGTATGGGAGAACCTACACTAATACATTCACCTGTCTAGTTGAAACTAGCAAATCAACACAGAGGGTTACCCATTGGAAGGCTTAAAGGTGTGAAAATAGATTTGGATGGATTGCGCACTAAGGAAGATTTTGAAGTGATAGAGATAGTGGATGGAACAACACCTTACCCAAGATTACTTGGATTGGACTAGGCATTTGATAACCAGGTTATAATCAAACTGAAGACAAGAAAAATAACTTTTGAATCATGAGAATATAGAGTCATTGCACCATTGGATCCTTCAAAAAGAGAAATGTTTGTAGAGGCCACTTGTTTGGATCTGGAAGAAATAAACCAATTGTATAGAACCACCGCACGAGAAGAGGATTATGTTAACCCAACTGCATATGGGGTACTCAACTAGAGAAGCATTACATCATTTTCTTTCGACTCAGACACGGGTTTGGAGAATTGGAAACAATGATTACATGAAGTTTCCATAAGGAGGTGCACAAGAATAGATCATGTAGTAAGATGGGTTGGTATAGAGATTAGAGAACCTCCACATTTTCATGGGCTAAATAACTTAGGGGAATTCTTGACAAGATATGAAGATGAAGTGTTAGAAAATCAGAAGCTCTTAGCCCTAGAAATTAAACTCAAGGAAACACCTGCAAGATGGTGGGGTGCACACAAAGAGACAATTCAGGACCAATATTAGTGTAAACGACTACTTCACATTGGATTTGGCCTAGAACTGGGAGCCATAAAATCCAGAGGTATGATGGGCAAGGCATACCAGTGGGTTCACATTTTATTAGTTCTTTGTTTGAGGAAGAACCTCCTTTCAATTTCTTGTATGATATATATACACATTGTAGGGTTTCATTTGAGGGACAACACTACACCATCAGTCATTGTAATCTATCTATTTTGAGGACTTTGGATGGAAGGGTGAAAGAGGGTAGCCTTTACAGGTTACTTTCTTATCTAGTGACATGTGTACATTCCAATGGAAGGTTAGAAGATATTTCTAGCTTTGAGGATGCACATGCACGATGAGAGGTCATAGAGATAAGTTCAATACCAATTGCAGATGATTTGAAAGAATATTTTGTTGATGATAATGTGAGATTGGTCTGTAAACAAATGAATTATAGGCCACTTACTTCACCAACATGGGTACTATATGGAAATAACTTTTGATCTCTATTCCCAATATTTTATAGAGAACTGTGTCTTCATAAAGAATATTATGCCTTTGTTCTTGATGAAAGTCTAAGTGTAACACTAAGCTCCATCTTCTGAATGGTTAATAGGCCTATAATATGACAACCAATGGCTCACTATTGTCTAGTGAAATCCGCACACATTAAACTGCTAAAAACACAATAACAATCAAACCAATAAAAAATCATGATTCTACAAATACTCTATCACCAAAAACTTTGTATATCCTACTTTGGATAGGTAGTGGAAAATAAGGAATGTGGCTTAAGGAGTCTTGTACTCTGTTAAGGTTGTAAGTGTAACTCCCACAAAGTGTTTTGGTTGTTCAAGTCACTTCTAGGAGGAATATACAATGGTTTAGAGCTTCAAGGCTTAAGTTCTTTGTGTAATATCAAATATCTCTATCATTGGTGATGCCTACACATAACAATTATCTGACAATGCAATAATCACCAAGAATTTGAGATAAAGTTTCTCTATTATTAACCACCAAGAAAACATACACCAAGTGTCAGTGTTTCTTAGATTCAAGGCCTTGTTTTGTTGTTATGGTACTAAGGATAATTCTTAGTGACAAGTTCAAGTGGATTGTGCTTCAGTTGTGAGGAAGGAAATATGTACACTGCTTGCTAACTAAAGTCACATGAAACTAGTCATAAATATGAGGTATATGGTTAAGCCTAAGAACTATCAACATTTTCTTCAATAGACTCTTGACTAAAAACAAGGTAGTGGAGATTTGAATATGTAATTTCTTTTGAATTGAAGTGGTCAAATCCCAACAACACAAGGAGGAGTTTTATGTATCCTTTTACTTCACAATACTCCAACAAGCAATAAATGTATTATACCCCACTCCAACATGGTTCAATGACATAAATATTAATGTTAACCTCTCAAGTACACACACACACACACATATGTATCTATGTATATATAATATTAGTTTTCTAAGAAAAGGAAATAATCTTCCAACAATCCTCAAGAGAAAGAAAACATTCTCTCTATTAACAAAAATGTCAAGGATGCACTACTTTTGCTATTGTCAAGATTTATTAGAGGAAAATTAAAATCTACTCAATGATTTATTAGTTAGATGCAGTTAAATTGAGATTATCAACTCAATAATTTCTAAATGGATTTCACATGTCAAGTTCTTTCCAAACAAACCAACTCTTGTGACTCTAGGCGGTAAATCTGAGTTGCATTCTACCCAATCCCATTGAATCAGAAGAAAAGTATAACTGCATTAATTCACCCAATCACTCATTGGTGATATATTTATTGATGCAGCCAAAGAAAAAACATCATGGTTTTTCATTTTCAAATCTCTCCAAACATACTTTCGAATCTCAAGTGCATTTAAAATTGGACCACAAGTAGAGGCACTTGTTTTCACAAAGCAAAATGGTAATGAAATATTCTTATAGCTTGGCTCGTAAAATGTATATATTCCAACATTATATTTAATATTAAGTGCTAAATTACTATAAAATGGGACATGTGGATTTTCTAGTAGTGTGTATGGCCTCCCACATATTTGTACGACTGAGTATGGCTTGTGGGTGAGAGAAAACTCCTAGATAGGTAGAAATCAATCCAGATATGACTCAAATTGATTAGGAAATAATTAAATCAACAAGTTTAGAGGTATCCTGTTTATGCGTTGGATCAATAAATTGTGTGGGGCATTGCAAGTAGCTGATATAGAAGATATCATGGTCGCAGAGAAAATAAAACATCGGCAATTTGTATTGTGTTTTCATCTCGCTCCCATTGATCTACATTGTTGTTTAACATGTTTGATGTGCATTACATCGAAACAATCACCAGTGTTTAAAAGGAGAATAGGGGAAAGAAAGAAAGATGGAACAAGAGTTGTAGAGGTGTGTTTTTCTAATTTTATTTGTGTACTATCTATTTATTGTTCATGAATATTGTGTATTTCATGCAATTTTGACATAGGATTTATTTTCCTGTTCATTGAATTTGGTGCACTGCTTTCACATGAAAATGAAATAGAGCAATTGAAAGAGAGAAAGAAGTGACAAGCAATGCAGGAGAAGAAACTCAAGAACAATGTTCCAAGAGGAGGTATGTCTGTAACAATTAGACAAGGAACACTCTTTTTTTTGGTAAATTATATGCAAATGCAACAACACATATTGATACTGCATAGTACTGCGTATAATCCAAAGTGCATATTGCATCTATGGATATAATATCGGTAGTGAACTAGAAATCCAGTTTTTGTAAAGATTTGATGTGCACAATTCCAAGTTATCTGCATATTGAATGTTTTGTGGCAAAGTAAACAAATTGTCACCAAACACAATCTTGGAATTACATAGACGTGCTAGTCTTCTATTAAGTATAAATGGAAAATGTATTGAAGAAAAATTCTCGGAATTTCACTGATTACCTGGCACTGCATTGATGAAGTAATAAACATATAGCATTAAAATAGATAACCATTGAGTTGAGAAAAGACGCACTAGATTGAAAAACAGAGTCAGAGTTGGATTATTTTCATTTTAAAAGAACGTCATATACAAAGTGGACTAGTACATTTCATAGAATTGTGTTATGTACTTTGCTCATTTGAACAATGGTTGCATGGATTTGGGTCATGGATTTTGTGTTGTTAATATGTGCTTGTCCTTTGATTTAACGCTTATCTGTCAAAGTGCAACAAAATTTGGAAATAAGATGATCTTATTTCATATCCTATTTTCCCTCTTCCTTGCCTTATCTCTTGATGAGGTTTTGATGTGAGAGTAAATCTAGTTTATAAGGTGTTTTCATCCATGTATTGAAAATTTCCATCATTTTAATGAATACTGTATAAAGAGAATGGATTAAATCATTTTCCGCCAAGTTCTTATGTTTTGCTTGTGATTTATTTATTAACAAGGGACTAGTGCAGAATTTTTAGCATGAGAATGTTAGGACTGTGTTACATATGTCTCATGTCGCAATGTGACATAATGTTGAGGTCAATGTTTTAATGTCAACCATGCTCTACACTATTAATTTTGCAATGCAACATAACTCTTTATGAGTGTCACAATGCAACATAACCATTGTTGAACATTGCAATCAAATATAATGCTTCAAGAACATCACATCGTGACATGACCATTAATGAATGTCGCAATGCAACAAAACCATTAAGGAATGTACAACAATTGGATATAAGCCAACCAAGATGAGGATTGAAATTCGACATACCCATTAAGGAATGACCCAATCCATCAATCCATCATAACCATTGATGTATTTTGAAATTCAACATAACACTTTGTGAATGTCACAATGTGACATAACATTGAATAACATGGCAATTCAACATAAGTCAACCAAGATGTATTTCAAAATGCGACATAACCACAATCAATCTTAATCTTCCATAGGATGGCTATGATTGAACATCGCAATGCGAAATTACCATAAACACCACAACATGACATAACCATTAATGTCATAGTGTGACATAACCATTAAGAAACATCACAAATGAGACCTAACCCTTCATCAATGTTGCAATGCAGCATAACCATTGAGGAACTTAGAAATTCCTTATAATATGACCAAGATGAATATGAAAATGCATCATGAACATTCATGAACATCTCATAAAACCATAGCCCTTAATGAATGTCACAAGGTGACATAACCCCTTATGAATGTGCAATGTGACATTACCATTGAGGAATGTAGAAATTTGACATAAAAGAATGAAGACGGACATCACAATTTGACATAATCATTGGTGAACATAGAAATCTAACTTAACTCTTTATAATTGTTGCAATGTGATATAGCCCTTGATGGACATCCCAATGCGACATAACCATTGAGGAATGTAGCAAATTGACATTAGTCAACCAAGAAGAACATTGTAGTGTGTCATTGACATAGTAAATCAATGACCATTACAAGGTGACATAGCCCTTGATGTACATCGCAGTGCAACAAAACCATTCAAGAATGTAGCAATAAATCATAAGTCAACCAATGTGAAGGTTGTAATGTGACATACCCATTGAGTAATGTCACAATCCAACATATCCATTGAGGTATGTCGCAATGAAGCATAACCCTTTATGAATGTTGCAATGCAATATAACATTGAAGAACACATAAATTCCACATAAGTCAATGAAGATGTATGTTGAAATGTGACATTACCATAGTTAATCACAGTATTCCATAAGACGACTATGATTGTACATCACAATGTGACAAAACCATAATTGTCACAATGCAACATAATTTTTAACATCACAAGGAATGTCACAAATGTGACATATCCCTTCATGAACGTCCCCATGTGACATAACCATTGAGGAACATAGAAATTCCTTACAATCCAACCAATATGAATATCACAATGCATCGTGACCATTCATGAACATCTCACTGAAACATAACCCTTAAAGAATGTCCCAAGGTGACATACTTGTTTTTTAGCATTGCATTGTGACGTAACCATTTAGAAACATAACAATTAGACACAATACAATAACAATGAACATCATGATGTGACATAATCATTAGGGAACATCATAATCCAAAATAACCCTTGATGACCATCACAATGTGACATAGCCCTTGATGGACGTCGTAATGTGATATAATTGTTGCGGAATGTAGCAATTCAACATTATTGAACCAATATGAACATCACAATGTGACATTTCCATAGTGAACCATGGTTAAACATAATCAATTTTAATCAACCAAAGTTAAGCACATTGAACTAAAGTCAACAATAATCAACCAAATTCAACCATAGAAAACTAGAGTCAACCAAAGTAGATTGTGGTCAACCATAGCCTACCAAAGTCCACCATAGTGCACCATGGCCAACTAAATAAAACCATAGTTAACATAAGTCAACCAAATTCAACCATAGTGAACCATAGTCAATTAAAGACAACCATGGTTAACATAAGTCAACCATAATATGGAAATGTGAAATTACCATAGTAAACCAATGATGGTTAATTAAAATCAACTATAGTTAACCAAAGTCAACCATAACCAACCATACTCAACCAAATTCAACCATATTCACCATGTTCAACCAAAGTCAACCATAATCAACCATAGTCAACCATGGCCAATTAAAGACATCCATGGTTAACATAAGTCAACCATGATAAGAATCACAATATTAAATAACCATTGTTGAACGTTATAATCTAGCCTAATCCTTGAGGGTGACACATTGCAACATAACCATTGACGAACACATCCATTTGACATAACTAAACCAAGATAAATGTCACAATGTTACATAACCATTGGATAATATTGCAATCTAACGTATCATTTCATAAAAATCACAATGCGACGTAACCCTTCAAAAACACTACACTTCAACATAAGTGCATAAAGATGAATGTCTCAATGTGACAAAAACATTTAGGAACATCACAAATGTGACATGTTCCCTTGATGAATGTCATAATGCAACATAATCATCAAGGAACATAGAAATTCCTTATAATTCAACCAAGATGAATATCACGATGCATCATGACCATTCAGGAACATCACATTAAAACATAACCCTCAAGGAATGTTGTAAGGTGACATAACCCTTAATGAACGTCGTAATATGATGTAGTTATTGAGGAACAAAGTAATTCAACTTAACACAATGCAGATGAATGTCACAATGTGACATAAACATTGGAGAACATCACAATCTAACATAACCCTTGAGGAATGTCACAACATGACATAAGCCTTAATGGATGTCGCTTTTCGACACAACCATTGAGGAACATAGAAGTTCGACATAAGTCAACCATGATGAACATCACAAAGCAACATTACCATAGTAAACCATGGTTAAACATAATCGATGTGGTCAACCATGGTTAACCATGTCCAACAATGGTCAACCAACRTGAATCATATTCAACTTAAKTCAACCATAGYCAAACATGGTCGAATGTGGTCAACCATAGTAAACTAAAATCAACCATAACAAACTCATAGTAAACCATAGTCAACCAAGGTCAAACATAGTAAACAAAACATAAACCAAAGTCAACCATAAGTTGACCATATTAAACCAAATTTGACCATGGTAAATTATGGTCAACCATGTTCAATCATAAACAACCTTGGTCTGTCATAATAAAACTAAAGCCAACCTTAGACAACCATGGTCAACCAAATATAACCATAGTAAAACATGGTCAACCATAATCATCCATAGTCGACCACAACCAACATGGTTATCCATGGTCAACATGGACACCCATGGTCAACAATAGTCAAACATGATCAACCTTAGTTATCCATAGTCAACTACATTCAATACAGCTATTCATAGTCAACATGGACACCCATGGTCAACCATAGACAAACTTGGTCAATGAAATTTATCCATAGTAGACCATGGTCGAACAAATTCAATTATGGTCAAACATAGTCACACATAATCAACCATGGCTTACCAAAGTCAACTATTGTCAACCATGGTCAAACATAACCAACCATGGTTAACCATACTCAACCATAGAAAACCATAGTCTAATGTGGTCAACCATACTAAAATATCATAGATATTTCAATATTAAATATATTGATATTTTAATTTACAAATCTACTAATACTCCCCACTCACATTGGTTGTCAACTAGCACAAACACATAATTAAAAGCATAGCTACCAAATTCAATGGAATTAGACTAAAGATTTTGAAAATTCGGCAGTTCGATTCAATTTGACCAATAATACATTAAATTCGATTCAATACGGGCAATCAAATTGGATGGATCGTTGTAGGATTCTTCATGGCTACTAGGAGATCGTGATTGTCATAGGCTTCCACAGTTCGACGAGTAAATAGTCAGAACCGTGAAGCGAGGAGACCAATTCATTTGTGGAATAATCAACTCAAATTTGAGGTTATGGATTGGGCAATAGGTATCACTCAACAAGGATAGATAGAAATTGAAGTAGAAAATTCAAATATCCCAATGATTGGTGGTAAAAGATTGCAATGAGAGTCAAATATTCCTGAAAATGGTTGAAGTTGGAAGCTCCCCGTAAGATCTTTGGTTGGTTGGGAAACAGGGTATGTGAAGGAAGGGAGAAATATTTCAAGTCGTCCTCCATTTTCCTAAGAGAGGATTTTAATTTTGATGTCAAATGAACAGCTCATGGTCCATAACTCACCACCCAATTAGACTGTCTATGCCCAGTTAGTACCTTCGTCTTGCGATGAGCTAGTAGTCTGCAGTTCTGACAACTAGTTGTGTATTCTCTACGACTGACTCTCTTGGCGGCGCATGTTTCAACAACTTTGTTGGAATAATTGGCTAAAGGAATGGGAGACAACTGAATTGGCTACACTTTCATTAATAGGTCTCCTTTGGTCAATCGTTGAAGGAGGGAACAAATCGGCTTACTCAGGTCCACAAAAAATTCAAAAGAAGTTGCATCCTTTAAGAAGTCTTAAACGGAAAAATAAACTAAGGAAAGAAGCTAAAAACAAATGAAAACTTTCTAAAATTTTGAGAATGTAACATATTTAAGTATTTGTAGGATATATATTCCCAAATTGTTTCCATATTAATTATTAAGAAGTCGATTTTTTTCCATATCGAATCGAATCCAAATCTAAATTCAAATTCAAACTAGATAACTATAATTAAAAGTGATTTATATACATCAATTTATGTCATTTTCAACTTTTCGAAATTAATAATATCGATCATCATATATCAACTACTTTTAATTATGTAATTATACTAGTATATAATATTTTAAATACTTTTTCATAATTCTCTTTTCTTTTCTTGTACGTATCTTAACCTTGACTTGTTGATATAGTTGTTTTTTTCCTTCTCTTAGAAAATATGTAAATCTAAAACATGATTACCTTTCACATCTAATCCATTAGCGGCAAATTCAAGGTTGCCTTTAAACTAGCGCAAAATCTACCTACGCCGATTCTACTGTTTTCTTTGTTATTATTGATGAGGACCGTTGAATATGCGAGGCCGCCTCAGGGTGAAGGCACGAGGCGAAGGTCCCACCATTCGTGAGGTCAACATAGCTTCCCATGATGGTTGCGTATACGGAAAAATCACTCACAACATTTGACCTAATTATATTCTTTATTAAATGTAAGAATCATTTAAAATTAACAATATTCGCTTTAAATATAAAATTAGAACATTAATAAAAATATAGCTATATATTATTGTTTATATTAAAATTTAATTTTAAAATTTAAAATTTTAAATGATAATATTAATAAAGATTATTATTTTTAAAACATGAAAATCTATATATCCTATGTTATTTTTTAAAAATAAAAAAATATAATATCTAAGATTATTTTTAAAACATGAAGGCAAATAACCTGAGGAAGACCGGGTGATGGTGGATCAGCTCTGCAACCTTAGCGCCCTGTTACCGTGAAGCACCTGATGCGCACTCTGACAACAGAGATCTGCCGCTCACTTCCACGTTCTGCAGGAGAGCACCTTACAAGTTTCCTGCACACCCAACAATGAGCTCGGGAGAGGGGGGGAAACCCCCCTCGTACAACGATATTACCGCCAACGACAGAAACAGAATCCGTGCTAAGCACCCTGCCTTTGAGCCACCGACGCACCTGCGAGATCAGCTCTTTACCCAAGAACAAGGACTCAGCAAAGAAATGGAACTAGAACCCAGCACATCTCATCCGCAAGCTTCCAAAGGATGGCTGCCAGGTAAGTGTATACCACAAATGGAAAAACCCCCACTTTATCTCATCAAATCAACACGGGTTGGGGAACACACCCAGTTTATGATGGATCACGCACTGATCGGCAAATTCTTGGGCCTGTGGCCGACTAAAAGAGATCTCACTCGCTGGATCAAGGATTGGTGGAACCCTAAAGGTGATTATGAAGTCCAGCTTGGTTCCAAGGGCTTCTTTAAAATAATCCTGTACAATCTCGAAGACAAGGGCAGAATCTTCGACAATGGATCGTATTTCTATAATTCAGTGGGACTATTTCTGAGATTTTGGACCGATAGATTCAGTCCGGAGCAGGAGGACTTTACAAGAGCCTCGGTTTGGATCCAGCTGTACTCTCTACCCCAGGAATTTTGGCTGGAAGAAATACTCATGGGCATTGGAAACACGGTGGGACGATATGCCAAAGCTTCAGAAGCTACAAAAATGAGGAAGTACACCTCATATGCCCACATCTGCATCTATATGGACATATCAAAAGCCCTGACAGGATCCATCACACTTGAATACCAGGACGAAGACTGGAACCAAACAATCGACTACGAACACATACCCTTTCGGTGCAGGAAGTGCCATGAGCATGGCCACCTATTCAGAGATTGTCCTCTGAATGCTACAGCCACCAAGCTCAATGAAAGCAAGCAAAATGGCGGTTTCACCAATGTCATAGGAAGACGAAAGAACCCATCAAGAAAATAGAATCAAAGCTCGGCCCTAAAGGTCCCACTAAAAATTCCTATGACGCTTTGAATCAGCTGCCAGAAGAGGCAGAAATACGGAACCCCCATCAAGCAACAATGCAAGCGAAAGGCAAAAGCCCTGAAGTGATAAACACAACCCACCCAAAAGAAACAACCCAGACAACACAATCAGGCATAGACGGAGACACCAACATGCTCATGGATGACATGGATCTGGCGGAGATAGACCTAGAAAAACTGAAGGAAGCCCTCAATCAAAAAGATCTAGAACACATCCTAGTAGATTATCTCTGTAAAGTTCATAAAGTGTTTACCAACTCCACAGCGGGATCTACGACTAGACTAGGCATCTTGGCAAATCCAGGATCCGAGCCCAAAAGATCAACCAAGGAAAATAAGAGAAGAGGATGTAAACCAGCCCATCATCTTATTAAAGAGGTAGGGCACCTGATGATCAATTCAGGCCAGATACAG
This sequence comes from Picea mariana, assembly GCA_032191745.1. Taxonomy (NCBI): domain Eukaryota; kingdom Viridiplantae; phylum Streptophyta; class Pinopsida; order Pinales; family Pinaceae; genus Picea; species Picea mariana. The sequence continues at coordinate 174,610 of JASDQU010100729.1, read as the reverse complement.
AGGTTATCGGAGGGATACCTCCACCCCCCTCCACCTTCCTCATGATGAAGACAATAACTTGGAATATCAGAGGCCTCAATGGAAGATCCAAGCAGAGGACCCTTTGAGAATGTATTAAAACAGAGAACCCAGATATCCTTCTCCTGCAGGAAACTAAATGTGCAGGGCAGGAGGCTGAAAACATCTTTCGACGCAGTTGGAGAGGTGGTGACTTCCTTTACCAAGATTCAGTGGGTGCATCCAGAGGACTAGCCATCCTTTGGAACCCACAAACAATCTCTATGCATCATCCCTTCTCTACAACAGGTACTCTAACGGCTCACTTCAAAGTTGTAGCTTCCACCAATGAAGGAGCCATCACAAATGTCTACAGCCCACAGTCCATCCAAGATAAGGAGAACTTCATGCAAACCCTTCAATATGTCAAAAATCTCTTACACACGCCACACTGGATTGTTGGAGGCGACTTCAATATGATCCTAACGCTGGAGGAAAAAACAGGAGGAACAAAATGGCTGGAGCAGGACAGTGGTAAGTTCAAAACCCTAATAGAGCAATTAAATATGGTTGACATGGAAACCCAGAATGGAATCTTTACCTGGTCCAATAGAAGAACAGGGCACCAACATGTTGCCTGTAGATTAGATCGCTTTCTAGTGGCTGAAGCCCTCCTCGAAAGTGACCAGGCCATGGAAGCAAATATAATGCCAAAAACAGGGTCGGACCACATGCCTATCGCCTTTTGTCTGGACCCGGTCTTCCCCCCTAGGCCCAAACCCTTCCGCTTTGAAAAGTTCTGGCTCACCCACCCAAACTTCCACCAGCTGGCTCAAATCTGGTGGGCCCAGGCTGAAATAGATCATGGCACTCATATGTATAAGTTCCAGCAGCGCCTTAAGAACTTCAAGCAACATTTGAAAAGCTGGAATAAATCCACTTTTGGAAACATACTCCTCAGGCAGAAGGAGATCCAGAGCCAACTTAAGGAACTTCAATGAACCTTCATCTCAGGAAGTAGAACTCCGAACCTGGTGAAGGACGAGGAGCAACTATTCGCAAACTTGGAGGTCTGTAGGGAATAAGAAGAGATCCTATGGAGGCAAAAATCTAGGGTTCAATGGCTCAAAGAAGGGGAGCACAACACAAAATTCTTTCATAGAGCGATGACACACTGCAGATACATCAATCGCATTACCAAATTGGAGGATGATCAAGGCATCCCTATAAGAGATCATGACCAAATAGCGGAGGAACTCAACTCCTTCTATATATATCTCACAGAGACCAATATGAACAGGGAGGAAGCAATCCAGAAAATCACCAAGCACATACCCCAGCTGATCACCTCTGAGCAGAACAAAGCACTAATAAGGCCAATCACTCAGTCTGAAGTGGACTCAGCAGTAAAGGAAATGCCACCAGGTAAAGCTCCAGGCCCGAATGGCTTCACTATGGATTTTTTCCATCATTGCTGGGACATGATCAAGGAAGACGTCTGGCTGGTGGTAGAAGAATCAAGAACATCTGGTCAAGTTCTCTCCGCTCTCAATGCAACGCTCATCACTCTCATTCCTAAGGAGGAGCGCGCCACACACCCAAAATAGTTCAGACCAATCTCCCTCTGTAATGTCATATACAAAATAATCACAAAGGTCATTGCCAATCGCCTCAAGCCGCTCCTACCGTTCATTATTTCCAATGAGCAATCTGGCTATGTAGAAGGACGACAAATCATGGACAACATCATATTGGCCAATGAGGTGATCCACTCCTTAAAAATGAGCAAAACACCAGGTATGCTTATCAAACTCGATCTCTCAAAAGCTTTCGATAGATTAAGCTGGCAATACTTGCATTCTGTACTGGAATCCTTTGGCTTCAATAGACCCTGGGTCAACTGGGTCCTCAAGCTTACCTCCTCTTCCTTCTTTTCCATTCTTGTCAATAGCACACCCTCCCATCCATTCCACTCCACCAAGGGAATCAGGCAAGGTGATCCTCTCTCCCCTTTTCTCTTTGTAATCATGGCAGAAGGCTTAGGTTGCTACCTCAAAGCAGTGGTTCTTGAGGGTTCACTTACTGGGCTGCCACTTCATAACCTTCCCCCGATGCCCTCCCATAGCCAGTTTGTCGACAATACCCTTCTCATGAACACCCCCACGGTTAGAGAAGCTAGCAATCTCAATTCAATTCTCTCTGACTTTTTGGAAGCCTCGGGCATGCTACTAAACTTGGACAAATCTAAGCTCTATTTTTTCAACACGCCAGCCTCAGTTTAGAATCACCTTTCAAGACTTCTAGGCATTTCCAAAAGTTCCCTCCCTTCTATCTACCAAGGCATTCCCCTAACTAGAGAGCCAGCGTGATCCATTTCATGGGATAGCCTGCTCTTGTGTATAGCCAACAGGTTGAACAACTGGACCTTTAGACCTTTGAGCATTGCTGCCAGACTGGTCCTGCTCAAGTCAGTCCTGCAAGCTCTGCCAACTTACCTCTTTACTGCTCTGGCAGCGCCCATCTCGGTCATCAAGGCTATCAGGAGTCTCCAAAGAAATTTCCTGTGGCAGGGACACCAAAATAATATGAAGTGGGCTTTAGTTGGATGGGATAAACTTTGTAAACCCAAAAAATTCGGAGGACTGGGAATTCGGGATCCGGGAAATCTTAACCAGGTCATGGGAGCCAAGATGTGGTGGAGGTGGCTACAGCATCCGAAAGAGCTCTGGGCACAGATTTGGAAACAAAAGTATGCCCCGAACACACAGCCTGACCAACTAATCAGATTCAATGAATAGATACAAGGATCCAACATATGGAACACTGCCTGGCAAAATCACCCCCTGATTCAGAAGCATGCTTTCTAGGAAGTAAGAAATGG
>JASDQU010100729.1:146605-163877 GCA_032191745.1 Picea mariana | reverse complement strand
TTTTACACAACACCTTGATATAGAACTTGTTAATGGAAATAGAGAAGGTTGTTGTAAAATTATAATAGAGGTCTTCAATATTGTCCTTATTTGATAGGAGATTTAATTCATTATTTAAATCCTTTAAAAAAATATCACCTTTATCTTTGTCGAAGAGCAAGTCCTTTTGGTTATTATAATTCTCTTCAATAAGTCTTTTGTGAATGGAAAATTTAGAGCTAGGTTTACAAGTCTATGATTACAGTCAGGCTTATCCATTTCCTCTTTGATGGGTTTGATATCCAATTTGCCTTCAAAAATATTTAGAGTCAAATTTTTATTTAGATTTTCCTATAGCTCTTTAATCTTGTTCCTCGTATTAAGATTTTCTAGATTATTCACCTCTCCTTGGGTTGATTGTTTTTTTTTGCTTTGCTTTTCTATTTCTTGTAATCAAATCTCCATGTTTTACAACTTATTCTCCAACCCTAATATTTTATTGTTTATCTATTTTTGAATCTTGTCTTTAAAGGATGTAAGCTTATTGTCAAGTATTACCTATAAATCTGTTTGAAGTTTGGATTATTTCTCTTCTCTACATTTATCTAATGATTCTATATTCATAAAGACTATTTAAGATTACTTTACTACATCTCTTCTTGAGAGGTTTTGGTAAATGTGGTGAACTATTTGTATTGGAATAAATGAATAGAGATGAAATAAATTATAAATAAGAGTGGGAGAAGGAAATTGTGTACCTGATTAGCTCGAACTCATAATTTAAGGTTGTAGAGATATGTGTTAGTGAAAAATCCACGTGAAAGTCTCTCGGTGAAAATGACTCATGAAAATACCCTGATTAGGTCAAACTCGTAGGTTAGGATTGTAGAGGTATGCCTCAACGAAAATTTTGTGTGAAAATGCTACATGAAAATGTCTAAAAAAAAAAAAGTCTTTCCAACCTTTCAAATTATATTTAAGACAAACATTCAACCAAAGGATATAAGATAGAACAAAGCTCCATGTAAACATCAACTTAACTACAACTCAAATAGGTCAAATATTGTGAATGACACATACTTTTAAATCGTTTGTGGATTTGCGTGTTACACTTGAATGATGTTAGTCATGTGGCATTTATTATAAAAAACTTGAATGGTGGTAGTGATGTGATATTAATTGTAGAAAACTTGAAACTAGTATGTTAAATAAAGTAATTAGTCATTTTATCAATATTTCTATTTGTGACCATTTTTTATACCATTAATAAGATATTTTTATTTTTCCTATATTATGATGTGTTTGATAAATTAATTTGTACTTGTACCTGTAACCTATTTTATAACCTATGAATAATATAGATAAAATTTCATCTAAAATTATGTGGAAACTTTGAAATTCAAAATCATATTTCAAATATGCCAACATTGGATTCAAAATTACAAAATTGGATATTTGGTATTTGCATTTTTTTAATGTGATATCTTATTTTTGGAATCCAATATAGGTACATGGAGCAATATTTTACACTTAAAAAAACCCAATTAAGTATTCTAAAAAAATATAATTTCGAACGTACCAATATAAAATTCCAAAAATACAAATATCAAAACCTGTGTACCCATTGTTCCCACATTTCGGGGACTTGGGGACCCTTAGGAAACTTACCCAAATTGTTGGGGACTCCATCGGGGATCCGGGGACTTGTTGGTTGTCCCCCAAGACATTCCAGACATATTTCAGGGACGTTCTAGAGAGATTTCAGGGACGTTCTAGAGAGATTCCAGGGACGTTCTGAACAAATTTCAAGGATGTTCTGAGCATATTTTGAGGACGTTCTAGGAATATTTTGGGGATATTCTAGGCATATACCTTCAATATTGACAATCGTGGAAATATATGAATGGACAATAAGATCAATTTTCCCATCCATTATTTTTGTGTTGCATTGAATCTAAATCTTTTGTAAAAGTTGCAACTCAAAATATGGGTTTTTTTATGATGGGTTTCAATTTGGGTTTCAGGTGATTTAAATATTGTATTTTCAGCAACAAGATTACAATAAGAAAATATTACATGTCAAGAAAACAGAAAATGAAATATTTCAAAGGGTTGATGCTTGTGGTTATTGCTCTTATTCTTCTCATTTTTCTAGTCATCTTGGCTTTTACATAGTGTAAATGGGTTTCTAGGAGTCATTCAAGTCTAGTGCTTTCACCATCCCAACCTTAAGCATTACGAAAACTATCAGATAGCAGTGACTTCGATTGGGTACTAAATGTTTGAATAAATTCCTATTCAATCACCTTCTTAATCTAAAATATGAATCTAATATCTTTACAGAACTAAAGTGTTTTATAGTGGTTTTCAACACAGCCATAAAAATCTGCAAAACTTATTGAGAAGGGAATCTCTTTTATGTTTTAACATAATAATCAGGAAGGAAAGGTGGTAAAGGTTGATCGGCTCTGCAACCCTAGCGCCCTGCAACCCTAGCGCCCTGTTACCGTGAAGCACCTGATGCGTGCTCTGACACCAGAGCTCTGCCACTCACTTCCACGTTCTGCAAGAGAGCACCTTACGAGTTTCCTACACACCCAACAATGAGCTCGGGAGAGGGGGGGGAAACCCCCCTCGTACAGTGATATTACCGCCAACGATAGAAACAGAATCCATGCTAAGCGCCCTTCCTTTGAGCCACCGACGCACCTGCGGGATCAGCTCTTTACCCAAGAACAAGGACTCAGCAAAGAAATGGAACTAGGACCTAGCACATCTCATCTGCAAGCTTCCAAAGGATGGCTGCCAGGTAAGTGTATACCACAAATGGAAAAACCCCCACTTTGTCACATCAAATCAACACGGGTTGGGGAACACACCCAGTTTATGATGGATCACGCACTGATCGAAAAATTCTTGGGCCTGTGGCCGACTGAAAGAGATCTCACTCGCTGGATCAAGGATTGGTGGAACCCCAAAGGTGATTATGAAGTCCATCTTAGTTCCAAGGGTTTCTTTCCAATAATCCTGTACAATCTCGAAGACAAGGATAGAATCTTCGACAATGGACCGTATTTCTATAATTCAGCGGGACTATTTCTGAGATTTTGGATCGACAGATTCAGTCCGGAGCAGGAGGACTTTACAAGAACCCCGGTCTGGATCCAGCTGTACTCTCTACCCCAGGAATTCTGGCTGGAAGAAATACTCATGGGCATCGGAAACACGGTGGGACGATATGTCAAATCTTTAGAAGCTACAAAAATGAGGAAGTACACCTCATATGCCCGCATATGCATCTATATGGACATATCAAAAGCCCTCCCAGGATCCATCACGCTTGAATACCAGGACGAAGACTGGAACCAGACAATCGACTACGAACACATACCCTTTCGGTGCAGGAAGTGCCATGAGCACGTCCACCTATTCAGAGATTGTCCTGTGAATGCCATAGCCACCAAGCTCAATGAAAGCAAGCAAAAGGACGGTTTTGCCAATGTCACAGGAAGACAAAAGAGCCCATCAAGAAAACAAAATCAAAGCTCGGCCCCAAAGGTCCCCACTAAAAATTCCTATGACACTCTGAATCAGCTGCCAGAAGAGGCGGAAATACAGAACCCCCATCAAGAAACAATGCAAGCGAAAGGCAAAAGCCCTAAAGTGCTAAACACAACCCACCCAAAAGAAACAACCCAGACAACATAATCAAGCATAGACGGAGACACCAACATGCTCATGGATGAAACGGATCTGGCGAAGATAGACCTGGAAAAACTGGAGGAAGCCCTCAATCAAAAAGATCTGCAACACATCCCGGTAGATCAGCTCTGTAAATTTCATAAAGTGTTTACCAACTCCACAGCAGGGATCTACGGCTAGACTAGGCATCTTGGCAGATCCAGGATCCGAGCCCAAAAGATCAACCAAGGAAAATAAGAGAAGAGTACGTAAACCAACCCATCAACTTATTAAAGAGGCAGGGCACCTGATGATCAATTCAGGCCAGATACAGAGGTTATCGGAGGGATACCTCCACCCCCCCTCCACCTTCCTCATGATGAAGACAATAACTTGGAATATCAGAGGCCTCAATTGAAGATCCAAGAAGAGGACCCTCTGAGAATTTATTAAAACTGAGAACTTGGATATCCTTCTCCTACAAGAAACTAAATGTGCAGGGCAGGAGGCTGAAAACATCTTTCGACGCAGTTGGAGAGGTGGTGACTTCCTTTACCAAGATTCAGTGGGTGCATCTGGAGGACTAGCCATCCTTTGGAACCCACAAACAGTCTCTATGCATCATCCCTTCTCTACAATAGGTACTCTAACGGCTCACTTCAAAGTTGTAGCTTCCACCAAGGAAGGAGCCATCACAAATGTCTACAGCCTGTAGTCCATCCAAGATAAGGAGAGCTTCATGCAAACCCTTCAATATGTCAAAACTCTCTTACACATGACACACTGGATTGTTGGAGGCAACTTCAATATGATCCTAACGCTGGAGGAAAAAACATGAGGAACAAAACGGTTGGAGCAGGACAGTGGTAAGTTCAAAACCCTAATAGAGCAATTAAATATGGTTGACATGGAAACCCGGAATGGAATCTTTACCTGGTCCAATAGAAGAACAGGGCAGCATGTTTCCTGTAGATTAGATCACTTTCTAGTGGTTGAAGCCCTCCTCGAAAGTGACCAGGCCATGGAACCAAATATAATGCCAAAAATAGGGTCGGACCACTGGCCTATCTCCTTTTGTCTAGACCCGGGCTTCCCCCCTAGGCCCAAACCCTTCCGCTTTGAAAATTTCTGGCTCACCCACCCAAACTTCCACCAGCTGGCTCACACCTGGTGGGCCCAGGCTAAAATAAATCATGGCACTCATATGTATAAGTTCCAGCAGCGCCTTAAGAACTTCAAGCAACATTTGAAAAGTTGGAATAAATCCACTTTTGGAAACATACTCCTCAGGCAAAAGGAGATCGAGAGCCAACTTGAGGAACTTCAACGAACCTTCATCTCAGGAAGCAGAACTCCGAACCTAGTGAAGGAAGAGTAGAAACTAATCGCAGACTTGGAGGTCTGTAGGGAACAAGAAGAGATCCTATGGAGGCAAAAATCCAGAGTTCAATGGCTCAAAGAAGGGGAGCGCAACACAAAATTCTTTCACAAAGTGATGACACACCGCAGATACATCAATCGCATTACCCAATTGGAGGATGATCAAGGCATCCCTATAAGAGATCATGACCAAATAGCGGAGGAACTCAACTCCTTCTATAAAGATCTCCTCACAGAGACCAATATGAACAGGGAGGAAGCAATCCAGAAAATCACCAAGCACATACCCCAGCTGATCACCTCTGAGCAGAACAGAGCACTAATAAGGCCAATCACTCAGTCTGAAGTGGACTTGGCAGTAAAGGAAATGCCACCAGGTAAAGCACCAGGCCCGGATGGCTTCACTACGGATTTTTTCCATCATTGTTGGGACATGATCAAGGAAGACGTCTGGCTGGCGGTAGAAGAATCAAGAACATCTGGTCAAGTTCTTTCCACTCTCAACGCAACATTCATCACTCTCATTCCTAAGGAGGAGTGCGCCACACACCCAAAACAGTTGAGACTAATATCCCTTTGTAATGTCATATACAAAATAATCACAAAGGTCATTGCCAATCGCCTCAAGCCGCTCCTATCGTTCATTATTTCCAATGAGCAATCTGGCTATGTAGAAGGATGACAAATCATGGACAGCGTCATACTGGCCAATGAGGTGATCCACTCCTTAAAAATGAGCAAAACACCAGGTATGCTTATCAAACTTGATCTCTCAAAAGCTTTCAATATATTAAGTTGGAAATACTTGCGTTCTGTACTGGAATCCTTTGGCTTCAATAAACCCTGGGTCAACTGGGTCCTCAAGATTACCTCCTCTTCCTTCTTTTCCATTCTTGTCAACGGCACACCCTCCCGGCCATTCCACTCCACCAGGGGAATCAGGCAAGGTGATCCTCTCTCCCCTTTTCTCTTTGTAATCATGGCAGAAGGTTTAGGTCGCTACCTCAAAGCAGCGGTTCTTGAGGGTTCACTTACTGGGATGCCACTTCATAACCTTCACCCGGTGCCCTCGCATAGTTAGTTTTTCGACGATACCCTTCTCATGAACACCCCCATGGTCAGAGAATCCACCAAGATCAACTCAATTCTCTCTGACTTTTTGGAAGCCTTAGGCATGCTACTAAACTTGGACAAATCCAATCTCTATTTTTTCAACATGCCAGCCTTAGTTCAGAATCACCTTTCAAGACTTCTAGGCATTTCCAAAAGTTCCCTCCCTTCTATCTACCTAGGCATTCCCCTAACTGGAGATCCAGCGCGATCCATTTCATGGGACAGCCTACTCTTGTCTATAGCCAATAGGTTGAACAACTGGACCTTTATACCTTTGAACATTGCTGCCAGACTGGTCCTGCTCAAGTTAGTCCTGCAAGCTCTGCCAACTTACCTCTTTACTGCTCTGGCAGCTCCCATCTCGGTCATCAAGGCTATCAGGAGTCTCCAAAGAAATTTCATGTGGCAGGGACACCAAAATAATATGAAGTGGGCTTTAGTTGGATGGGATAAACTTTGTAAACCCAAAAAATTCGAAGGACTGGGAATTCGGGATCCGGGAAAGCTTAACCAGGTCATGGGAACCAAGATGTGGTGGAGGTGGCTACAGCATCCGAAATAGCTCTAGGCACAGAATTGGAAACAAAAGTACACCCTAAACACACAGCCTAACCAACTAATCAGAATCAATGAACAGATACAAGGATCCAACATATGGAACACTGCCTAGCAAAATCGCCCCCTGATTTAGAAGCATGCTTTCTAGGAAGTGAGAAATGGTGAAAGCGCACTCTTCTGGCAGGACTCTTGGCAAAAGATACCCCCTCTCAAAGACCCGGAAAGCCTCAACCCTCTCAAAAATCGATTACAGCCGAATATATTCAGAGCTGTTAAAGACTTTTGGATCCCAACTCACAGAAGACAACCTTGGAGACAGTGGAAAACAAGGCGAACAGAATTACAGATCACGGAGGATATCGACCTTCTGCCCTGGCAGAATTGTGTACTACATCGAAAAATTCCAATCAAAGAGGGACCGGACATACTCCAATGGGGCCAGTCCACAACAGGCATCTTCTCGGTCAGTGAAGCATACTACCTACAGGGAAACTACCAAAACCAAATCCCCGAAACCATCTGGAGAAAAGTCTGGCAATCAATACTCTGGCCCAAGGTCTCCTTTTTTCTTTGGCTCACAACACAAAACCGTATCCTCACCTGGGACAATCTTCTAAAGAAAGGATTTATAGGTCCCTCTAGATGTACCCTTTGCCAACAAAGCGAGGAAACCATGGAACATCTCCTCAACAACTGCCACTACAGTCAACAGATCTGGGATTGGGGAGCCCAAGCCATGCGATGCTCCCAGAGAAATCGAGGTAGCATCAGGGATACCCTAGCTAATTGGGAAACAATTTCCTTCCAAAATCCAATTCTCCAACGCATCTGGTAGCTGCTTTCGGGCTTCACCTTATGGTCAATTTGGAAAGAGAGAAACAAGAGAATCTTCCACTCAAAAGCAGCCCCTACCACCATTACATGGGAGAGGGTTAAGAAGCTTATCCATGAAACAGTACATAGAAAATCTTGGCTCCATGAAGATCTGCAGTGTAAGCCCGAGGAGGAGAGTATTCTTAAAGGCTGGGATATGCAAATTCGTGTGCAAACCCAGGGGAAGACTAAAAACAGACTATCTAACAGCCCCACGGTATGGACCCCACCCCCCTCAGGATTCCTCAAGCTTAACTTCGATGGGGCCTCCAGGGGTAACCCTAGACCAGCTGGTTTTGGAGTTGTCCTTCGGAACCACATTGGTAAGATTATTCACATGATGGCAGGCTTCTTAGGGAAAAATACGAACAATGTGGCGGAGCTCAAAAGCCTTGTCAGAGGCCTCCAAGATGTTGTTCAACACCAGTACCATCAAATCATCGTTGAGGGGGATTCCCAAATCATAATCCAACTCATCTCCAAAATCCTACATGGTGAACTCCCCAAGCGGATCTCCCCCAGCTGGAGACTCTCAGGAATTCTGGAGGATTTTGGAGATCTTATCCACCCCAACCTCAATTTAATCCCTTCTCATGTGAAACGAGATGCTAACAAGGTTGCGGATCACTTGGAAAATACTGGAACCGACTCTAAGTCAAAACTCATATATTGGCAAGCCCATCTCTCTGATGATACATACCTCTCAAGGCATTGCAGAGACCTTGCAAACAGAGACTTCCCAGCTCCGGATGGGGTGACATGTGGCAACTCCTCGCCACCTAGCTCTACATTGAGACACAGCATAAATGTTGATGGCCGCCACCCATCCGCCTTGCATTTACGATGGTAGACGGTCATTATAGTTGATATATGGAGGAGGGACACCTCCCTCATGCGAAAACTCTCACTCACAACGCACTCAGCATGACAGGGTCTATGGATATCCAGGTGAATCCGGTCTTTGGCAATTTGTATTTTCGAGCGCCTGGACAGAGTTGGTTTGCTCTCGCTTCGGGCCTCCCCATCGTTTGGGAGCACTGGTGCAGCTCTGTCTCCTTCCCGTCCTGGATTACTCTCATCTCGCTGCATCCTCTCTGCATTGTTATATATCCCTTGGAAAGCATGACCAGGAAGCGAGGCAGGCCTCGCCATGGCTCGGCTTGGTACACCCACAAAGCGCAGAGGAAAAGGAGGGAGAAACTAGAGCGCGCTCTGTCGATGGCAACCTCCATTCTTCAGAAGAAGGATCGTGCTGACCAATTGGCTCTGCATGCCATTATTGTGGAGACTGGGGCCGTGCGTAGCAGTGAAACCATGGCAATTGAGCCTAGAAACAGGCTGGAGGATGACGTCGCAGATGCGTTTCCTACCTATTACGTTGAAGAAATATCGTTCATGGAGGAATTGGCGACCACCCCGACACCCCAAGCCATGGCATCGAACTCCCAGGAGGGAAGTGATCCTAAAAACAAGCTGGCAGAAGATATCCCTGGGTGCATTGTCGAGGAGATACCATGGACGGGTGACTACAGCCCCACCAGCCATGCTATGCAGACAACGATCAAGGAAGAAGCTTGGGAAAAGGCTTGCGCCGAAGAGAACACGGACGAGACCAGCCCAGTGATGAAGGAGGAAGTGGTCGGTGCAGAACTGTTGGAGCTCGAAGCTGGAGATGGGACGAATGTGGAAGTGGGGGACGTAATCCTCGACGATGCAAGTAATGACTCGCATGGTACTTTCCTCCATGCATAGCATCTGGCTCTGGTGTTCAAACTCCGAGGCCACATGACAGACCTGGAGCATAGATCCCTTCTCATGGGACAGCGTCTGGACCTGCTCCTTGATGCGTACTCCAACGCTCCAACAAAGAGGAGGTGCCCTCTCTATGCACAGGCATTTTCCATCCCAGCTGGGTCCACGTGGCAGACAGGCAAGGGCGACGGGTCACCGGGTATCTAGGTTCTTCTATGCTAGTTTGTTTTTTTGTTTAATCATGCTATTGTTACATGTACACTTGGACTATAGCCATCTGTCCTGGTTTCCTCCGGGCAAGACAGAGGGAAAAACAGTTTTCCAAACCATGCTGGTTTCCAGTAAAACGGCAGCATTTTTGGTGGCTCAGACCTATATCTCTGTGTATTTTGTCAAGGTTTCTTTGATAACTTAACATAGCAGGTTCTACTTTTTTACTTAAAAAAAAAAAAAAAACATAATAATCATTAATAAGAAATATGATGAACACAAACTGATATAGAGACAATTCTCACTTAAGTTTCTTAAAGCTAAATTGCATTTTTCTCAAGTTTCCTAAAGCTAAACTACATTTTGTTCAAGTTTCCTAAAGTTAAAGTGCATTTTTCTCTTGTCTAGCAGCCAATAATGAAATGCCACTAAACCCTTTTATAAATTTCTCAAGGTTTTTAAGAATTGGCCTAGTATAAGGGTTGTGCATAATACTATATAGTATATCTTGTTATGCTTGCAAGCTTGAAGCAACTACAATGTTTATGGTGAATTTTAAAATTTTAATATTTTTTCAATATATAGTATAAAAATTAATGATTAATCGACTAATTACAAAATAAAGATGAAAGTGATGCAACCAAGTGTCAAATTGTTAATTATTGATTTATTATTATTACCTCAAAAGCGTTATTTAAGGGGAGTTTCCTCTCTATCATTTCATCGCTTGTCCTAACCCAATAAAAATGTGCCATTTGTTTACCAGTGATTGACCAATATTCTCTTTCCATGTGTTTTATTTTAGACGACTCCAAAATATGACAGTTTAATAGGTGGTTTCTTCCCACGTCTCTTCTTCTATGCTTGACTTGGCTCGCTCTTAAATAAAATAAAATACATCTCTGGGGTTATTGATTATTCACGTGATAGCAGTGCCAGGACGAATGAGAGTAGTTGTAATATTGCACCCTAGGAATCAAGCAGATGAGCTTACGGAATTAGAGCTTAACCATTTACAAAAGAATGGTTGGATGAGATTGAAGTCGAGGAGAAAGCCAAACGAGAAGCACAAACCTATATTCACTCTTGGTTTCTGATGAGAACAATTTTGTGATCAAGCATGGAGGTGCYTAGGTGAGTTWCTCAGATCKTCTTCATGCCTTCATTGTTCTTATGATAAAGTTCAGAAAAACTTGCACATTGGCTTGCAAAAATTCAAGAGCATGATTTGGMARTCATGACTTCAAATAYGATAAAGGGATGASACTTATTCCTTCACTTAGCTCATCATGTYGAGCCAAGYGAAGAACTTGATGATCAAGATAATCCTCTTTCAAYGCTATTTTATATTGAAAATCAACATCACTTTATATCTAAGCATCCTTGGTATAAAAATATGGTGTATTATTTGCAGTATCAAAGGTGCCCAGATGAGTTGGATCCTCATAAAATAAGGAGACTCCACCTTGAAGCTTCTAAGTATATCATTTTAAGGGAATCCTTATTTATAATATATGCTAATGGTTTGCTGCTACGATGTGTAAATGATGAAGAAGCATAGAAATTATTACACGAAGTACACGGATCATCAACATCTGTCATCCATATTGGTGGCCATTTTTCTGCTAAAGCAACTGCTTTTAATATCATAAGGAATAGTTATTATTGACCTTCGATCTTTTGTGATTCTTATAAATTTGCAAGGTCCTATGATAAATGCCAAAAAATAGCTGGTAAATAATGTCTTTTTGCATACCTCTACAACCTATCCTTTTGGATTTCCCTTTTTCTAAGTGGAGTATAGACTTTATTGGTCCAATCAATCCTTCATCCTCTACAGGGCATATCTTTATTTTTACATCCACCGATTACTTTACTAAGTGGAATGAGTTTTCCCCTCTTAGACATGCACAACATGAACAAGTAATCTCTTTTCTAGAGTCTAGTATATTTTCTAGATTTGTCCTTCCATTATAAATCATTATAGACAATGGTCCAACCTTCATTTCTGCAAAATTGACCCAACTTCTGGCTAAATTAGGTGTTAAGAATTTCACTTCATCTGCCTATTACCCTCAGGGAAACAAAGAATCATAGTCTACTAATAAAAACATGGTCAGTATTATAAAGATAATCATAGAAGACAAACCCCACCAATGGCACACACTTCTGACGTATGCTCTTTGGGAAGACTGTACAACAATGAAAGAAAGTACATGATTTACTCCCTTTCAGCTTATATATGGCCAAGAGGCTATTCTACCTATTGAACTATAGCTTTCTTCCTTGCGGTTGATGCTACATACTAAAGAATTAAATTCTTTGGATATTTCTCAAAGGATAAATACACTTCTATCCCTGGAAGAACAAATAATTTTTTCCTTGAAAAATCTAAAAAGGATGCAGCAAATAGTGAAGAATTATTTTAAAAAACGAGCAAATGTTGTTGAATTTAAGATTGATGACAAAGTCTTACTATGGGATTCAACCCATGTTGAGAGAGGGAGACATTCTAAATTCTAAAAGTTATGGCTAGGTCCATTTAAAATCGCTTTTATCCTCGACACAAATTCATATATTCTTAAAGACATGGATGAGCGATTTTTTTCTTACAGTACCAATGGTTCCCACTTGAAACATTACATGGAACCAGCCTGATCACCGACTCAATTTTGTGTAAATATGAATGTTGAATATATTTTTTTCTTACTCTTTTTTTGTCACGTTGGTTTATTGAGTTTTATTTTCTGTTGGTTTTTTGTATAGTCATCAGAAATAAAGTCTGAAACAATTTTTCCATAATAATATCATTCTGTAAGTATTGTTGATCAATAAAAACAAGATAAACACAACTGCTACGATATCTTCTTTTTGAGACACTGATGGAATAGTTTTTTTCTTTCAATATTGTTGTAGTATAGTTGGTTTTGTTTTCTTCCTAGTTTCTGCTATCCCTTTTCTTTCCTCCATTATGAGATCTAAGAGCATATCAGAAGCATTCTCCTTTAAGTTTCAAGAAAAAAATTGTCATTAGTTATGAACCTTGTTGTTTTTTATGCATACAGGACCACTTCCCCTCATACATCTCACTTTCCATAAGTTATTCCTAAAAATCCCATCTCATATTTTCCCTTAAACCATCATTTTCCCCATGTTGCATAACTATTTACTGAGTAGTTTAAATCACCTACTTCTACCGCTCTACAGATCCTAGCATTCTGAGTTCTAAATCTATTGAGAACATATTTCCCTGTGGATTCACACGTTTGTTGATGCCTAAGAAAAACACAACATTAAGTCCCTTCCTACAAATAAGTTGCAATGCATTATTACATATATATATCCTAAATAATACTATATAGGTGGGACCCCTTGATTAAAAGAATGATGAAAAGCGCTTCTCTTGTTGCGCTCATAATTACCTTACGGGAAATATTCATAGCTTGAGAATAAGAGTGGAAATACTAATCTATTTCCATGTGTAATTAATGGATGCTAAGGGTGCTAGCAATTTTATTTCAAAATGGAGGAAATGCTTATTTTATTAAACATTTTAGTTCACTTTTACTACACTTAGATTTTGATTATTGTTTCAAATATAAGCCACATGAAACTCAATGTATATTTGCATACATTGGAAAATGCTTATTATGTTGAATGTAATACTCCACTAGCAACGGATGTGGGAAATGTTGTTTCGGTGCTAGGTGTTAAAGGGGCATATTATTGCTATGAAATTTATATGAGAGGTCAATTCGACTTCGATTTTGGAAATTGTATGTTATATGGATATTGGATATATGATGGTCAATATTCTATGTTTGGAACAATGTTTTTGGGAGTTGGAAGCGCTCAATTTTTGGTTGTGGTTGATGGAATTAAATGTGAAAATAGGGGAAACGACGTGCATTTACTATGTGTGGTTCTTACCCTATATCAAAGCTACCACCTTCACTTCTCCTCACATTCGTTTGCTACTCTAGTTAGCAGTACCTCAATTGTGCTCGGTTGTTGGCTGAAAAATAGTTGTGCTCTTAAGATTTCTGGCATTTTTCTCACAAGTATGTAGTCTCTTATCTCTCCATTCATGATGGTCATCTCTACTCTAGATAAAATTATTATGTTGTATCTTATAGTTTTCATGCAAAATTTGTTTGTTTTATGAAGTGTTTTATGGATTTACTATGGGATTTTTTCTCATGCAACTCGCATTTTGAATTGGGTTTCTTCTTGTTGGCATTTAAATGTTGCAAACTGGCAATAGAGTTCGACATTTTATTATGTTTGAAATATGTGGTTGTATATGCTTGGAGTGTGTAACACACCCAGCCAACCATAAGCCAGGCATGTTAGCCACAAGTCCCTTCTCTGGAATAATTCGACCCCTGCTCTTATTTTGCATAATAGGGAATGCATGAAAGATTCACATGCATTGATCAAGATTTATTCTAAGCATAAAAACAATGAAGAATACGACATGCACAATAATACACATCAAGTATGCATACTCTAATCATATCGAATTCAAGGATAAATAAATACACAATGGATAATTCATACACAAGTAAATGATACCAAAACAGATAAAACTTATCTTTATATAAGAGAACCACTGAATGGTTGTATACCAAGGATGTTTCACCCAACCGTAGATGTTGTTGTTCCAAGTATCAACAACAATGTCACCCCTGAGCCATGGATATGAATCCACAAGGATGGTTCCAGAGTGTTACTTGGCTTCCCAAACCAATCAGCACTCAAGCTCTCATAGGCTTCTCCAGCACTCAAAAAATACAAGTACCCAACTCTCTTCTACCCAACCTGCACCACCCAAGAGAATGGACCCCCACCCTTCTCTGCCACGCAGTCCCTCAGGCAGTCCTTCTCCTTCCAGTGCTCCAATGCAGCTGGTCCAGAATCTCCATGTTGGGACTCTCAGAACTCGCAGTTGTGGGCAAGGATAGAAACAGGCCAAAGCTTCTCAGACATGCAAGCCTCAATTCATGGTTGGATTACACCAGCAATCTCTGCAACCAATAATACCATGGCTACACTTCAGCAACCTGTCTTCCTTTCCCAAGCCAATACATCCATGAGGAAAAATGAATGAGTGAGGGAATGAACGAATGAGTGGATGGACAGAAGGAGCGAGAAACAACAGAACCAGAATGAGAATGGGAATGACATTGTAAAGAGAATGAATGACCAACCCCCCCAACAGACTAGGGATGGTTTTATGAATTCCTGGGAATCAAGAACCTCTTGGCCTTCCACCAAGAAATCATGTAATTTTTATTCTCCATTAATAAAAATGGAGAATAAAAAGTATAGAATAAATTCTTAGCCCCTCAAGCCCCCTCTCTTTTGGAATAATAGCCCCCTATAACTCTAGTCCTTATCCTTCTAGCAGCCAGCGAGGTATTTATTATTAATAATGATAAACCATTACATTTCTTAGGCACACTGGCCTTTTAATAATTGTTTGGGCACTCTGTCCTCTCAACAATGTAACAATACATTATTTAATATGGGGTCTCAAAACCCAGGGTGTTAAATCTCATCCCCCTTATTTTGGCACTGTCCTCGATGCATATACAAAAAAATAATCCAAATTCCATAATTTATTCAAAAAGTTGTGGGTACTCCACCCACATGGCATATTCATGCTCCCAAGTAGCATCTTCAGGACCGTAGCAGGACCACTGAACTTTTACCATCTCTATAACTTGATTCAGGAGCATTTTGACTTTTTTGTACAATATTCGCACTCGTTAGAGATGAAAGTCTCCCTCTGTATCTACCTGAATTAGATGCAAATCAATAACATGGTTAGGATCATGTACATATTTATTTAGAAAATATACATGAAATACATTATGCACATTCATGGAAACATGCAATGCAAGCATGTATGCAACCGGCCCTATTCTATTCAATATCTCAAATGGACCACAGAATTTGGCTGCTAGCTTTGTACAACTACCCAAATTCAAAGAGATCTTCTTGGGATTTACTTTCAAAAGAACATGTTCCCCCACTTTAAATTTTCTTACTGTCCTATTCTTATCGACATAAAAATTTTGTCTATCTTGAGTTGCCTTTAAATTTTGTTTAATATTAACCATCTGGTGTTCCATCTCCTTGAGAAACTCTGGCCCAAGTACCACTCTATCTACTGGGTTGTCCCAAATTATTGGAGTACTACATTTCCTACCATACAAGGCTTCAAATGGGTCCATATTCAATGAAGCTTGATACCCATTATTATAGGCAAACTCAACCAAGTGCAAGTAATCTTCCCACTTAGATGGCTTATCCATCACGTACATTCTCAGCATGTCTTCAATTACTCGGTTGACCCTCTTTGTCTACCCATCTAACTATGGATGGTATGTTTTGCTAAAGTTCAGATTTGTACCAAATCCTTTAAATAATCCCTTCCAAAAAAGTTGAATTAAACTTAGTGTCTCTATCTGAGACAATTGTCCTAGGTATCCCATGCAACCTAGCAATTTCCTTCATGTAAATTTCTGCAATATTAGTTGTTGTATGAATTGTTTTTACAGAAACAAAATGAGAAACCTTGGTCAATTTATCAACCACTACCATGATTGAATCATGTTTCGTTGTTTTCTTTGGCAGCTTTGTTATAAAATCAATGGTTATCACATCTCATTTCTTCTTTGGGATTGGTAATGGTTGTAGCAAACTCACTGGGTGTTTATGTTAATCCTTCACCCTATGGCATTCCATACATCTGGAGATGTAATCAACAACATACTTGTTCATCCCCGACCAAAAGAATTGGTTTCTTACTACTGTAACTATTTTCTGGTAACCGGGATGTCCAACATATGGAACATTATTCCTTTAATACCAAATTCCTAAGTTTTTCAGAACTAGGAACATAAATTATATTTTTATGCATAAGAAATCCATCTTCTTTTATCTCATACTCTTTCATTTTTTTTTGTACATCTTCTTTTTTCAAGCTTTCCTTTACATGTAGGTAATATTGATCTGTAACAAAAACATCTAAAATTCTACCCTTCAAGACCGACTAATGCATACTAATAGTTTTAGAATGCATGAGATGCACATGTCTACTAAGTGCATCAACAACTTTGTTTTATTTTCCCTTGATATTCTTGATATCAAAGTCGTATTCACTTAAAAATTCAAGCCATCTTGTTTTCTTGGCATTCAAAGTTGGTTGTTCAAAAAGATACTTCAGACCATTATGTTCTATTCTCAATTCAGATTTCTTTCCCATGAGATAATGCCTACACATATTCAACACATGAACAATGGTAGCAAGCTCCAAGTCATGTGTGGAAGGTTGCAGATTTGTAGTAGAAGCCATGATTTAAAATTTCAACAGTCACCTTACAACAGAGTTGTTGCTCTTTCAAACTGCTCTTGAAACCTACTCTGATAAACCTACTCTGATACCAGATCTCGGATCTAAATTGGCAGACCCACTCAGCGCGTAGCAATTACAAAGAATGTGTGGTTCAATACTTTTTCGTTGAGCTCTCAATACTTACTACGCAGATCCCAAACTGTTGGATTACTGAGAGGGGGGGTGAATCAATAATAACGTAATTATAATCCTTTTTCTTCAAATGTTATATCAATGTAGAATTATTATCCAATAATGAGCAGTAATAAATAAACAATCACACACATACACAGTACACCAGTGTTTTACGTGGAAACCCAAATC
>JASDQU010100729.1:124579-136078 GCA_032191745.1 Picea mariana | reverse complement strand
GGAAGCACCAACTCCCTGGTTTCTCTAGCACCAACTAGAAGGAAGCACCAACTCCCTGTGTTCAAGCACCCACTTGAACCTTTGAGGACACCAGTCCTCCCTAGCTCCACCCAACCACCCTGGAAAATAATTCTTTGCTTCTAAAACTTATTATAGTGATATGATGTTCAATAATGGCTTACCAGACTCATCACTGTTCTGCTGCATTTTGTTGCTCTGTCTGCCTCATTGCCTTTCTGAACACATGACTTGCGATGTATGTTCTTCTGCTTTTTATGCTCTGTGTGCCATGTCCATTCACTACACAGTTCCTCTTCTGTGCAATTCAGCTGCTGCACTCTCCTCCTTCTTCACACATGAATCATCTTCACCAACAATAACCACAAAAAACACCAATAGTGACAACAACCCCATCTCTTCTCTGTACCGTGTATTTATAGCTTTTGTGCACGAAGGACCCCACTCCTGACATGTCACCTTTTGTATCGTTCTCCACCTGACCGTGCGACAAGGATCGTTCCCTTTAGCCCCTCCTTGTCCTCCGACAACTGTCCATCTCCCGAGTGGTGTAGATCTGCTAACATCACACGTGGATTGACACGTGTTGAATACTACCACGTGTCACTCTAATTCGTGACTTACATGTGCCTGAAATGTTGAATCAGTCTGAAACTTGTCATTACCTGGTTGTGCCACGTGTTCCTAGCCGACGTGGTCTGCTGATGTGAGTCAGGTCGACGGTCTAGATCACATCTTGATCTGATGGTTCAGATTCAGTCGAGATTTCACACATCGCAATTTCGGGATTCCTGATGTTAATAATATTTGACATGTCCAACTCTCGATCCCCGAAACTCCGACAAGGACTGGAATCAACGATCCAGATTCAACCTTAATTTGACGGCTCAGATTACATCGTGATTTCACATATCATGATATCGGGATTCCTGATGTCAATAGTCTTTGACATGTCCAACTCTCAATCCCCGAAACTCCGACAAGGAATGCAATGAATGGTCCAGATTCAACCTTAATCTGACGGCTCAGATTACATCGTGATTTCACATATCGCGAAATCGGGATTCTTGTGGTGAATGTTCTTTGACAACTTCAACACTCGATCCTCGAAACTCCGACATGGACTGGAATCAACCGTCCAGATTTGATCTTGATTCAACGGTTGTGATTTAAGTCGCGATTTTTCATATCGCGAAATCGGGATTCCTGTTGCAATGTTTCTTTAACATTTCCAACACGTGATCCTTGAAACTCCGACAGGGATTCGGATCAACGGTCCACATAACCCCCTGAGATGGATGGTCCTCCTTCTTTCAGAATTTTGTATAAAAGGGAATGCTCAGGACATGGAATCCAACAAAGGAAGAGATTTAAAGTGGTTGAAAACAAAGGAACTTGAGTTTGCGTAGAATGACAACATAAACCCTAAGTTAACACCATGTAAATATCTCGACAAATACATGTTTAGCAACTTGCATGAGGTATTTTTTTGTGATTTATTGCATTTGTTGCAGGAGTGGTTATTGAGGTTAAAGGAAAACTACCCTACAAATCGAATTAGACAGCTTGAGTGGAATCCTATTGACATCGCATAGTGACAACAAGTTAATAACAAACTTGCGCGCAATAGATTTTTGGTTAGACAATATAGTTGTACGGTTTATCACCAAATTTGCAGTAGATACCGTGAAGTCTTACATTGTAGAAGAGAAGGAGTTTCTAAAGGGACCCAAAGGTAGGTACATCAAATCATTGTATACTTCCATTGAGATTTTATTGTATGACAACAGTATGATCACCATGGAATTAAACAACTAAACTTCCCTGTGTGCATGGGGGAAGGGGGGAAGCACTAACATGAAGTTGAGATATGGAAGAGGAGATGGATAAAGGAAAGAAGAAGAAGGACATGGCCCCAATCATGATGGAAAAATACCACATAAAGAAGATAATGGAAAAATCTGGAAAAATGTGCAGCGGAATACCCTACCAATATAAAATGAATAACAAGAAGAGAGACATAGCCGACAGAGAGGGCTTGGAAAGCGATGAAGAAGAGGTAGAGGATCTTCGGGCTGTGGATAATATTGAGGAAATCATGTGCGCAACATATGAAAGGAAAAAAGGAGGTCTTGGATGAGGAATAGAAGTCAAAACTCCAATCTAGATCACCTTAGTGTGGAACCTACAACCCCATGTGCGACTAATACACCAGAAAGAACACCAACATTTAGACTACCAAATTTTAGTCGAAGAAAAGCAACAGGACAGGGTTGCAATCAAGGAGCATCAATTACAGGAGTCAATTCAGGAAGTAACAGTCAATTATCTACACCACGTGGAGGCATTAGTTCAACATAGTTCAAAATGGTAGGACATGATCCCATGATCATATTACCAGAATTTTGGGGAGAGGCATCAGAAGACCCTGAAAAGAACTTATTCATCTGTGATAAGACCTGGGAAGCAAAGAATATCACATATGAGGATACAAATCTTGCGCAGTTATCTATCACACTAGGAGACCGCATACTGGATTGGTACATGAGCCTAGATGTAAACAATCCACGAGGAGTACCAAAGACTATCGCAGACATGAAAAAACTATTTTTTAAACAAATTTCAAAATTCCGACTTAGAAGACTAGTACATGAATGAAATTATTGAAATTAGGTAGAAACCGAGTGAGTTTGTTTGAGAGATTGATCATAGGTTCAAACGACTAAAAGGTAAGTTAAAATATGCAATTACTGACATGCAACATAAGCACTTATTTGTGAACTCACGGTTATCACACTTGAAATACCTGTTAAGATAGAAGAAGTTTCGAACTCAGGAAGAGGCTCTGCAGGTAGCCTTACAACTGGAAGAGAACAAATATCAGCAGACAGACCCAACAATACAGGAGCTGAAGGAGGATTTGAAGAATCTAACATTTCAACTTAACTAGAATAAGGGTAAAGAGGAAAGAGAATTTGTTTGGTGTATGTTATGCATGACAGAAGGACACCATAAGAATGAATGTCCAATGTTTGCGCAGTATATGGAAACAAGAGTGCCAAACCCATTTCCAATAGGAGGACCACGGTATGAGATTTGTAAGATGCATAGGCATGATCCATATCATTTTCCAATGATGCAAAAGTATAAGACAATACCAAAAAGTTCATATTGCATTTTTTGCAAATCAGTGGGTCATGATGATAAGGATTATAAAACGATGGAGCTGATGAGATAAATAACTTTAGATACTTATAGGGTGCAATCAAAAATGATGACAGGACAAGTTGCACCTCAGTTCATCCAAGTACCACCACCATACAACATTGTGCAACAACAATACAACAATGTGTAGCCGCAGTATAATAATGTGCAACCACAGTATAACCTCGTGCAATATAACCATGTACCCCAACACAACACCCCATAAGGATATCGAGGTGGATACATAGGTGGAGGACGATGCAGAGGAGGATTTGGATGAGGCATAGGAATATTAGTGTGCCACAACTACCAACAACCAAGACATTATGCAAGGGATTTTCCACTTCCACCAGCGACATGTATGTATTGTCGTGCAACAAAGCATGACACCGAAGACTACCCAACACTCTTGGGAAAGATCCAAGAAATAAGGAACCAAAGCAACCAAAATGTCCAATGGATCTCTAAAGAAGTCAGGGATGATGGGAGAAACACCAACGTAGACACTCAAGGATGAGCCAAGATAGGAATTGATGCAACAACACAAGATCCAACTCAACACTAATGGGTTAAGAAGAATACTGAGCCACATAACAGTTTGATGCACAAAATAAAAATAAAATATTTAAGGAGGCTAGACATGAGTTTCTCAAGTAGAATGTTGTGTCTACATTAGTCGTGCAAAAAAATCAGAACCCACCAATATACAGGATGCCATTCTCAATGGACCATACCAGTAAAGAACAACATTTAGATCAAGTAAGTACCATAAAGAATTTTCTACAATCCTGTGTTACGTTATTGAATGATTCATCATCTGTTAAAGTATTACAAAATATGCTAGAAAGATGTAACATAGAGGTAGAAGGCAAGTTAGAGCAGAGAACAGTCAATCATCTCCATACAAGAAGAAGGACAAGCAGAGAATTCAAAATCAATGCCAATATTGCGGATTTCAACATGGGAGATGTTATATCAGACTTAGGCTCTGAAGTAAATGTCTTACCTAAAAAGACATGGAAGTGTATGGGAGAAGCTACACTAATATATTTACCTGTCCAGTTGAAACTAGAAAATCAACACAGAGGGTTACCCATTGGAAGGCTTAAAGGCGTGACAATAGATTTGGATGGAGTGCGCACTAAGGAAGATTTTGAAGTGATAGAGATAGTGGATGGAACAACACCTTACCCCAGATTACTTGGATTGGATTAGGCATTTGATAACCAGGTTATAATCAACCTGAAGACAAGAAAAATAACTTTTGAGTCATGATAATATAGAGTCATTGCACCATTGGATCCTTCAAAAAGAGAAAGGTTTGTAGAGGCCACTTCTTTGGATCTGGAAGAAATAAACCAGTTGTACAGAACCATCGCGCGAGAAGAGGATTATGTTAACCCAACTGCATATGGGGTACTCAACTGGAGGAAGCATTACATCATGTGCTTTCGACTCAGACACAGGTTTGGAGAATTGGAAACAATGATTACATGAAGTTTCCACAAGGAGGTGCGCAAGAATAGATCGTGAAGTAAGATGGGTTGGTATAGAGATTATAGAACCTCCCCATTTTCATGGGATAAATAACTTAGAGGAATTATTGACAAGATATGAACATGAAGTGTTAGAAAATCAGAAGATTTTAGCCCTAGATATTACACTCAAGGAAAAACCTGCAAGATGGTGGGGTGCACACAAAGAGACAATTCAGGACCAATATTAGTGTAAACGACTACTTCACATTAGATTTGTTCCAGAACAGGGAGCCGTAAAATGCAAAGGTATGATGGGCAAGGCATACCAGTGGGATCACATTTTATTAGTTCTTTGTTTGAGGAAGAACCTCCTTTCAATTTCTTGTATGATATATATACACATTGTAGGGTTTCATTTGAGGGACAACACTACACCATCAGTCATTGTAATCTATCTATTTTGAGGACTTTGGATGGAAGGGTGAAAGAGGGTATCCTTTATGGGTTACCTTCTGATCTAGTGACATGTGTACATTCTAGTGGAAGGTTATAAGATATTTCTAGCTTTGAGGATGCACATGCACGATGAGAGGTCATAGAGACAAGTTCAACACCAATTGCAGATGATTTGAAAGAATATTTTGTTGATGATAATGTGAGATTGGTCTGTAAACAAATGAATTATAGGCCACTTACTTCACCAACATGGGTACTATATGGAAATAACTTTTGATTTATATTCCCAATATTTTATAGACAACTTTGTCTTCATAAAGGATATTATGCCTTTGTTCTTGATGAAAGTCTAAGTGTAACACTAAGATCCATCTTCTGAATGGTTAATAGGCCTATAATATGACAACCAATGGCTCACTATTGTCTAGTGAAACCTGCACACATTAAACTGCTAACAACACAATAACAATCAAACCAATAAAAAATCATGATTCTACAAATACTCTATCACCAAAAACTTTGTATAGCCTACTTTGGATAGGTAGTGGAAAATAAGAAATGTTGCTTAAGGAGTCTTGTACTCTATTAAGGTTGTAAGTGTAACTCCCACAAAGCGTTTTGGTTGTTCAAGTCACTTCTAGGAGGAATATACAATGGTTTAGAGCTTCAAGGCTTAAGTTCTTTGTGTAATATCAGAGATCTCTATCATTGGTGATGCCTACACATAACAATTATCTGACAATGCAATAATCACCAAGAATTTGAGATAAAGTTTCTCTATTATTAACCACCAAGAAAACATACACCAAGTGTCTGTGCTTCTTAGATTCAAGGCCTTTTTTTGTTTTTATGGTACTAAGGCTAATGCTCAGTGACAAGTTCAAGTGGATTGTGCTTCAGTTGTGGGGAAGGAAATATGTACACTGCTTGCTAACTAAAGTCACATGAAACTACTCATAAATATGAGGTATATGGTTAAGCCTAAGAACTATCAACATTTTCTTCAATAGACTCTTGACTAAAAACAAAGCAGTGGAGGTTTGAATATGTAATTTCTTTTGAATTGAAGTGGTCAAATCCCAACAACACAAGGAGGAGTTTTATGTATCCTTTTACTTCACAATACTCCAACAAGAAATAAATGTATTATACCCCACTCCAACATGGTTCAATGACATAAATATTAATGTTAACCTCTCAAGTACACACACACACATATATGTATCTATGTATGTATAACATTAGTTTTCTAAGAAAAGGAAATAATCTTCCAACAATACTCAAGAGAAAGAAAACATTCTCTCTATTAACAAAAATGTCAAGGATGCACTACTTTTGCTATTGTCAAGAGTTATTAGAGGAAAATTAAACTTTACTCAATGATTTATTAGTTATATGTAGTTCAATTGAGATTATCAACTCAATAATTTCTAAATGGATTTCACATGTCAAGTTCTTTCCAAACAAACCAACTCTTGTGACTCTAGGTGGTAAATATGAGTTGCATTCTACCCAATCCCATTGAATCAGAAGAAAAGTATATCTGCATTAATTTACCCAATCACTCATTGGTGATATATTTATTGATGCAACCAAAGAAAAAACATCATGGTTGTTCATTTTCAAATCTCTCCAAACATACTTTCGAATCTCAAGTGCATTTAAAATTGGACCACAAGTAGAGGCACTTGTTTTCACAAAGGAAAATGGTAATGAAATAGTCTTATAGCTTGGCTCGTAAAATGTATATATTACAACATTATATTGAATATTAAGTGCTAAATTACTATAAAATGGGACATGTGTATTTTCTAGTAGTGTGTATGGCCTCCCACATATTCGTACGACTGAGTATGGCTTGTGGGTGAGAGAAAATTCCTAGATAGGTAGAAATCAATCCAGATATGACTCAAATTGATTAGGGAATAATTAAATCAACAAGTTTAGAGGTATCATGTTTATGTGTTGGATCAATAAATTGTGTGGGGCATTGCAAGTAGCTAATATAGAAGATATCATGGTTGCAGAGAAAATAAAACATCGACAATTTGTATTGTGTTTTCATCTTGCTGCCATTGATCTACATTGTTGTTTAACATGTTTGATGTGTATTACATTGAAACAATCATTGGTGATTAAAAGGAGAATAGGGGAAAGAAAGAAAGATGGAACAAGAGTTGTAGAGGTGTGTTTTTCTAATTTTATTTGTGTACTATCTATTTGTTGTTCATTAATATTGTGTATTTCATGCAATTTTGACATAGGATTTATTTTCCTGTTCATTGAATTTGGTGCACTACTTTCACATGAAAATGAAATAGAGCAATTGAAAGAGAGAAAGAAGTGACAAGCAATGCAGGAGAAGAAACTCAAGGACAATGTTCCAAGAGGAGGTATGTATGTAACAATTAGACAAGGAACACTCTTTTTTTTTGGTAAATCATATGCAAATGCAACAACACATATTGATACTGCATAGTACTGTGTATAATCCAAAGTACATATTGCATCTATGGATATAATATCGGTAGTGAATTGGAAATCCAGTTTTTGTAAAGATTTGATGTGCACAATTCCAAGTTATCTGCATAATGAATGTTTTGTGGAAGAGTAAACAAATTGTCCCCAAACACAATCTTGGAATTACATAGACGTGATAGTCTTCTATCAAGTATAAATGGAAAATGTATTGAAGAAAAATTTATGGAATTTCACTGATTACCTGGCACTGCATTGATGAAGTAATAAACATATAGCATTAAAATAGATAACCATTGAGTTGAGAAAAGACGCACTAGATTGAAAAATAGAATCAGAGTTGGATTATTTTCATTTTAAAAGAACGACATATACAAAGGTGGACTAGTACATTTCATATAATTGTGTTATGTACTTTGCTCATCTGAATAGTGGTTGCATGGCTTGTCATGGATTTTGTGTTGTTAATATGTGCTTGTCCTGTCAATTAATGCTTATCTGTCAAAGTGCAACAAATTTTGGAAATAAGATGATCTTATTTCATATTCTATTTTACCTCTTCCTTGTCTTATCTCTTGATGAGGTTTTGATGTGAGAGTAAATCTAGTTTATAAGGTGGTTTCATCCATGTATTATAAATTTCCATCATTTTAATGAATATTGTATAAAGAGAATGGATTAAATCATTTTCCGCCAAGTTCTTATGTTTTGTTTGTGCTTTATTTATTAACAAGGGACTAGTGCAGAATTTTTAGCATGAGAATGTTAGGAATGTGTTACATATGTCTCATGTCGCAATGTGACATAATGTTGAGGTCAATGTTTTAATGTCAACCATGCTCTACACTATTAATTCTACAATGCAACATAACTCTTTATGAGTGTCACAATGCAACATAACCATTGTTGAACATTACAATCGAACATAATGCTTCAAGAACATCACATCGTGACATGACCATCAATGAATGTCACAGTGCAACAAAACCATTAAGGAATGTACAACAATTGGATATAAGCCAACCAAGATGAGGATTGAAATTCAACATACCCATTAAGGAATGCCGCAATCCATCATAACCATTAATGTATGTTGCAATTCAACATAACACTTTATGAATGTCACAATGTGACATAACATTGAATAACATGGCAATTCAACATAAGTCAACCATGCTCTACACTATTAATTTTGCAATTCAACATAACACTTTATGAATGTCACAATGTTTTAATGTCAACCATGCTCTACACTATTAATTCTGCAATGCAACATAACTCTTTATGAGTGTCACAATGCAACATATCCATTGTTGGACACTGCAATCGAACATAATACTTCAAGAACATCACATCGTGACATGACCATCAATGAATGTCGCAGTGCAACAAAACCATTAAGGAATGTACAACAATTGAATATAAGCCAACCAAGATGAGGATTGAAATTCAACATACCCATTAAGGAATGCCACAATCCATCATAACCATTGATGTATGTTGCAATTCAACATAACACTTTATGAATGTCACAATGTGACATAACATTGAATAACATGGCAATTCAACATAAGTCAACCAAGATGTATTTCAAAATGCGACATAACCACAATCAATCTTAATCTTCCATAGGATGGCTATGATTGAACATCGCAATGCGACATTACCATAAACACCACAACATGACATAACCATTAATGTCATAGTGTGACATAACCATTAAGAAACATCACAAATGAGACCTAACCCTTCATCAATGTTGCAATGCAACATAACCATTGAGGAACTTAGAAATTCCTTATAATATGACCAAGATGAATATGAAAATGCATCATGAACATTCATGAACATCTCACAAAAACATAGAACTTAAGGAATGTCACAAGGTGACATAACCCGTTATGAACGTGCAATGTGACATTACCATTGAGGAACGCAGAAATTTGACATAAAAGATTGAAGACAGACATCGCAATTTGACATAATCATTGGTGAACATAGCAATCTAACTTAACTCTTTATAATTGTTGCAATGTGACATAGCCCTTGATGGACATCCCAATGTGACATAACCATTGAGGAATGCAGCAAATTGACATTAGTCAACCAAGAAGAACATTGTAGTGTGTCATTGACATAGTAAATCAATGACCATTACAAGGTGACATAGCCCTTGATGGACATCGCAGTGCAACAAAACCATTCAAGAATGTAGCAATAAATCATAAGTCAACCAATATGAAGGTTGTAATGTGACATGCCCATTGAGGAATGTCAAAATCCAACATATCCATTGAGGTATGTCGCAATGAAGCATAACTCTTTATGAATGTTGCAATGCGATATAACATTGAAGAACATATAAATTCCACATAAGTCAATGAAGATGTATGTTGAAATGTGACATTACCATAGTTAATCACAGTATTCCATAAGACGACTATGATTGTACATCACAATGTGAGAAAACCGTAATTGTCGCAATGCAACATAATTGTTAACGTCACAAGTAACGTCACAAATGTGACATATCCCTTCGTGAATGTCCCCATGTGACATAACCATTGAGGAACATAGAAATTCCCTACAATCCAACCAATATGAATATCACAATGCATCATGACCATTCAGGAACATCTCACTGAAACACAACCCTTAAAGAATGTCCCAAGGTGACATACTTGTTTTTGAACATTGCATTGTGACGTAACCATTTAGAAACATAACAATTAGACATAACACAATAACAATGAACATCATGATGTGACATAATCATTAGGGAACATCATAATCCAACATAACCCTTGATGGCCATCACAATGTGACATAGCCCTTGATGGACGTCGTAATGTGATATAATTGTTGCAGAATGTAGCAATTCGACATTACTGAACCAAGATGAACATCACAATGTGACATTGCCATAGTGAACCATGGTTAAACATAATCAATTTTAATCAACCAAAGTTAAGCACATTGAACTAAAGTCAACAATAATCAACCAAATTCAACCATAGAAAACTAGAGTCAACCAAAGTAGATTGTGGTCAACCATAGCCTACCAAAGTCCACCATAGTGCACCATGGCCAACTAAATAAAACCATAGTTAACATAAGTCAACCAAATTCAACCATAGTCAATTAAAGACAACCATGGTTAACATAAGTCAACCATAATATGGAAATGTGAAATTACCATAGTAAACCATGGTTAATCAAAATCAATTATAGTTAACCAAAGTCAACCATAACCAACCATACTCAACCAAATTCAACCATATTCACCATGGTCAACCAAAGTCAACCATAATCAACCATAGTCAACCATGGTCAATTAAAGACATCCATGGTTAACATAAGTCAACCATGATAAGAATCACAATATTAAATAACCATTGTTGAACGTTATAATCTAACCTAATCATTGAGGGCGACACATTGCAACATAACCATTGACAAACACATTCATTTGACATAACTAAACCAAGATAAATGTCACAATGTTACATAACCATTGGGTAATATTGCAATCTAACGTATCCTTTCATAAACATCACAATGCGACGTAACCCTTCAAAAACACTACACTTCAACATAAGTGCATAAAGATCAATGTCTCAATGTGACAAAAACATTTAGGAACATCACAAATGTGACATGTTCCCTTGATGAATGTCATAATGCAACATAAGCATCGAGGAACATATAAATTCCTTATAATTCAACCAAGATGAATATCACGATGCATCATGACCATTCAGGAACATCACATTAAAACATAACCCTCAAGGAATGTTGTAAGGTGACATAACCCTTAATGAACGTCGTAATATGATGTAGTTATTGAGGAACAAAGTAATTCAAC